>SEYY01004003.1:25000-27627 GCA_009176605.1 Armadillidium nasatum
CCTTTCGCGTTAATATTTCATATTCGTCAAATCTTTGAAAGCTCTGTTTGTTAACTGTAAACTACATATTCTTGGAGGCTTAGAACGGGTTTAATTTATTCGTTTCGAGCAGTGAGAAAAGCACAATTTTTCTCAAAGCTTATTCTAGCGGTGTATCATCTCCGTTTATATAAATATTCTATATTTATATAAGCGACTAACCCTAGTCTCCAAAAGAATATTGCCTCCGAGAGATAACTAAAAGTCTAACATCTTAATATAGAGAGTCAACAAAAAACTCCTTATATTGATTCTGCAAAAATCCTTACATCAGGATACATTTTCACTCGCAAGTTGAGTGACTTTAATGAAGTAATCTTATTGATTATTTTATCTTGAGAAAAATTGTGCTCTCTAGATTTCATCTAGAGAAAGTATTTTTCGTTTCACGTTTGCGTTAATTTTCATATGCGTGTGAAAATTAAAATTTATTCGGTCAAATTTGCGCTTCATATTCTTTACTAGTGAAATAGGTTGTGTATGCAAATATTTATATTTGTATATACGTAAAAAAGCTTATACGACCTGAAATAGGTTTAGAAAAGCTAACCTATAAGTCTTAACGAAAGACTTTTGAAAATCTAAATTTTGAAAATTTATATATATATATATATATATATATATATATATATATATATATATATATATATATATATATATATATATATATATATATATATATATATATATATATATATTATATATATATATATATATATATATATATATATATATATATATATATATATATATATATATAATATATATATATATATATATATATATATATATATATAAATTTTAGTCTGTGAATATTTTGCGTATATTCAAGCAAAGCACATTTGCGTTTGAATTGTGCATTTTGCGTTACTCTTTCGTTGCGTATTTTGCGTTTGTATTTTTGCGAATTTGCGTATATTTATTTTGCGTATTTTGCGTTGTATTTTGAATATAAGAAAAAAATGCCTCTTTTTGACAAGACAGCTGCTAGTCTTCTAATTTCAGAACTGGAGGATAGCTTAAGTGGAGAATTGGGGGGAAATGAAGCAGACACCCTCTCTCCTGAAGATAGAAATAGTCTCCTTCAGGAATTGAAAGAAAGGCTGTCTCCTGTAAAAAGATCTAGAGCAGTTGTTAAGAGGAAAATCACTCTGCTTTTCAAAAATATTCTTGAGCTTTCCTCAAGCGAAGAGGATACTCAGATTACTCTGTCACAGCTAGAAGGAGTGAAGCAGTATCTTTCAGAAGTTAAAGTCTTTGACAGCCAAAATTGAAGAAATCATTAGTAATTCTTCTCTTCTAAAATATGACTCCAACATTTTAGATGAGGAAATCATAGAAGCATCTCATTATCATATGAGGAATGAGAAGTTGCTTCTCAGAATGACTCCTGATCAAAAGACTTATCTTTCACCTGCGTCGGAGCATTCTCGGGATGATTCGATGTCCAGAGTTGATATGCAGAATATTCTGAAGAATATTCAAGCTTCAAAGCAGGAGATTAAAATCCCTGCTATTAAATGTCAAGTATTCAAAGGTGAAGGAGATCGTTACTCCTTCCGTTCATTCTTGCTCTCATTCCAGAATATTTATGGGGCAAGGAAGGATGTTTCTGATGCTGCCAAGCTTCAATATTTGAAATCTCTTTTGGAGGGCAATGCTCTTAAAGACATCGAGCACTTGCCCAATGTGGATGAAAATTTGGAGGTGGCATTGGACATCTTAAAGAATCTTTATTTAGACGAGTCATATATAGTTGACTCATTATTTCATAAAATAGATTCTGCTCCAAATCTAGATAATAAAAATCTGGAAAATATTCGAATATTCTTGTCGGAAGTGAGAGCAAATCTTCACGAGCTCAATGAATTTGGGTTAAACTTTTTCGACGTTTCGTCGGCTGGCTGTAAACTTATGAGCCACCTAATAGTCGACAAGCTCCCTTCCAATTTCTTGAGAGAGCTTAAATTGTTAACACAGGAAGAGTATCCCTCCCTAAACCATATTCTAGATAATTATGGTCGTGTCTTAAAATCAATCGAAAAGGGTAGAGATAAAAATCAAGCTTCCCCTAAAAAGGAAAAATATTCTGAACGTCAGAAGCAAAGTAGGAATAACAAAAAGTCATCTTATAATGCTTCTGTCTCCTCTGAAGAGGAGTCGTCGAAATATTCTAAAGCTGACAAAAAAGCTGAAGTATTTCTAAATGAAAAGGGAAAGAAAAAGTTTTCTCATTCACCTCCTTCAAAATGTAAATTTTGTGAAGGGAAACACAGAATGATTTCTTGCGAGAAATTTTCTTCTCCCGAAACAAGGAGAGAACGTTGCAGAGAGTTGAACATGTGTTTTAACTGCTCTAGTTTAAAACATCTATCGAATAAATGTCCTGCAAAGAAATATGGACTTAGCAGTCCATGTGGAAAATGCGGAAATAGAGCACATATTTCTGCTCTATGTTATTCTCGTAATTCAGAGGTCTCCAGTGGTTCTTCTAATGATAGTCACCAGTCACCTTCCAGCACTGCAGAAAATAATCTGGCTAGCAGTAGCCACATTGGTATAAATGCAGGCACTGCTACATCTCAGAA
>SEYY01004004.1:0-2500 GCA_009176605.1 Armadillidium nasatum
TGTATCGGGTCACGTCGGCCATTAGCTACCCCGAATCCAATTGCTTCCCAACTACGGTGGATATTGGTAGGCCTTGGGCCTTTGACCACCTGAGGAGACATAAAAAAAAATAAATAAATATATAACAAATGTAAATGATAAAACTAATTAACTGCTGATAATGCATATTGTTGCAAAAAAAAGAAGAAAACTCACACCTGTTTAGCTAAATCTACCTTTCTTAAACCATCTTGTGACTGTCCAGAATAAACTGCAAGATTATATGTATACCCTTCAATATTATAAAAATAACTGAAGGAAGGAACATGATTTATTTAAATAAAAAGAGAAAAGTAATATATATATTATATTATAATATATATATATATATATATATATATATATATTATATATATATATATATATATATATATATATATATATATATATATATATTATATATAAATATATATATATATATATATATTATATATATATATTTATATATATATTATATATAATATATATATATATATATATATATATTATATTATTATATATATATATATATATATATATATATATATATTAGTGATGGATTGTATGTCATTTTTCTCATTTGAGATGGGTATGGAATTTTCGTCAAGTGCGTTGTTGATTTGTTGAATTTTCGAAAGTGCGGATGCGATGCGGATTTTTAATTTTGATAATATATAAGCGATGTATATATAAATATAAATATATAATTAATTATATATATATTATAATATATATATAAAATTATATATTATTGTATAATATAATATATAATATATAATATATATTTCCATCACCTTTCCCACTTTTGTAGGTGGTGCCCGCCACAATCCCTTCAAACATAACTATTCTTACTTTCAACGCTTTCGCACCCCCCTCCATCTCTTCTCACAATCTTCTACCCTCGTCTAAACTCAAATTCTTCCTCAAAATCCTCTCACTCTATCTCCATTCCCTTCGGCCTTCCCTCCCCCTACCTTCCCCTATCTACATCGGATCTACGTACCTTGTCCCTTCTCTTTCTCTTTTCATTCTTCACGTATGTCCAACCATTTTAGCACATCCTCCTCTCTCTATCAATTACACCCTTTCTCATTTACACATCTCCCTTATTCTTTCATTTAATCCTTATCAATCCTTCTTCAATTATATATCACTCTCAAATCTTTCATATTTAAAGACATTGAAACTTTTTCTCGACCGAGCACTTATCGTCTATGTTTCACACCCATACAATACAGAAGGTGAACACAACATTCAAACATTCTTACCTTTATTTCTTTCGAAAATTTTTCCTTCTTCCATACTTTCTTAGGCCCCCCAATACTTCATTCCTTTACCACTCTGTTCTTTATTCTTTTTCCGTCCCACCCTTACCTTCCACCAACATTACTAGATATTTGAATTCATTCACCTCCTCAAGTTCATTCTCACACTTTACAAACCAATTCCTCCCTCCACATTTCCTCATCCCCACCTCCAATCCTTCATAACTTTATTCGTCGCTGGATTGAATTTCAATCTTGTTTGCACATTTCCCTTCAAACTCTCTCACAAGTATTCTCTCTTTTTCTTCAGATTCTGCCACCAACACTGCCGCATCATCTGCAAAAAAGTAAAACATTCCCTTCACATTCACCCTCCATGTCTCAAATAATACTCTTCCCTTCTCTCTATTTTTCTAAGTAAACCATTCATCAATAGATTAAATAACATGGAGATATTACAAACCCTGTCTCAATCCCACTCCTATGCTAAACCAATCCGATAGTTCTCTCTTCACCCTCACTCTTGATCTTCAATTCGCATATATAATATATATATATATATATATATATATATAATATATATATATATATATTATATATATATATATATATATATATATAATATATATATATATAATATATATATTAGTGATGGATCGGATGTCATATTTTCTAATTTGGGATGCGGATGCGGATGTCGAATTTTGGAGAAGTGCGGATGCGGATGCAAATGTAAATTTTAAAGTGCGATGCGGATACGGCATGCGGATGTGAATTTCCGAAAGTGCGATGCGGAGCGATGTTGATTTTGTGCGGATGTGGATACGGATGCCATCACTAATATATTTAAATATATATATATATATATATATATATATATATATATATATATATATATATATATATATATATTATATATATATATATATATATATAATATATATATATATTTATGGGTTATTTAAAATTTCTTAAGTTTTTTTTAAGCATGATATTAGATTTGCTATATTGGAAAATTTCTTTTTTTGAATTTTATAGTGATTTAGGACAAAAAATTTGCAGTAAAAATGAGTTACAGTATCAATTTCTCTTAAATATTTTGATCTTCTTTTTATGTTCTTTATTTCATTAACAAAATGAGTTGACTTTTGTATTTTCATTTTTCCTTTGGATAAAAGTGAATTTTCAAATACGACTAAGTTTTTTCCTTAAATAAT
>SEYY01004004.1:7500-18640 GCA_009176605.1 Armadillidium nasatum
GTCTAACTGTAACATTGTTGTCGATGGATTAGAATCTTTCCTTATTATTGTTAATTTTGTCTCAGAAATTGTTGTATCCACGTTATCATTGCTTGACTAAGATTAGTTGTCCCAGGAAGGATTCCAAGCACCTATATATATAATATATATATATATTATATATATATATATATATATATATATATATATATATATATATATATATATATATATATATATATATATATATATATATATATATATATATATATATATATATATATATATATATATATATATATATATATATATATATATATATATATATATATATATATATATATATATATATATATATATATATATATATATATATATATATATATATATATATATATATATATATATATATATATATATATATATATATATATATATATATATATATATATATATATATATATATATATATATATATATATATATATATATATATATATATATATATATATATATATATATATATATATATATATATATATATATATATATATATATATATATATATATATATATATATATATATATATATATATATATATATATATATATATATATATAATATATATATATATATATATATATATATATATATATATATATATATATATATATATATATATATATATATATATATATATATATATATATATATATATATATATATATTTCAGTAAACAAATTACAAATCTAAAGTATGTCTTAAAAAAAGGGCCATGTTAAAAAATGAAAGTTAATATTTTCCTTCCTTCCTTTAAATTTTTGTGTCAGTTTTTTTCTTCTTATGTTTTATAGGTTATTGGAATAATGTTTCGACAAAATGTGAACGTAACTAATAGAAGTATTTGGTACTTATTATATCTGATTGTGTGGATAACTGGATCTTTCGTTATTATGAGTGCTTATTCTGGGAGTCTTATTTCCTTCATGACGTTTCCTCGTTTCCAGAAGCGAATAGAAACTGTGAAAGAACTTGCTGAATCTAATTTAAGGTGAAATAAAATTTTCCTTAAATAAGCAGATAAACATCATAATATTAAAATTCTAAAATCTCTTTTTATATTTTAGGATTGGAATGACATATTACGGGTATCCAGTGAAAGAAATGCTTTCAGCCTCTCCAAATGAAGAATATAGAATGATTGGAAAAAAGCTTGATTATTATCCCTATATCGATTTTGAATTAGCAAGAGTTATCGAGTTAATTAAAAGCAATCATCACGTCTATGTCGAAATATATACTTACCTACTTCATCTTCAGAGTGTTTTCAATATTTCAGAAGAAACTTACGTGCTTAAAGAGAAGGTAAGGAAAAAATATTAAATTTATCATTAATTGTGTAGATAAATCAAATAAAAATTAAATAATATTTTCTTCGTAGAATGAAATATATGAATAACTATACCTCTTATTACCTACTACGTCGAAGTAATGTAGTAAATGATATACAACGAACTAGCGTTGTTAAATCCTAAATCAACACTCTTTCTCAACCCTTCACTTAATTCATCTCAATTTAGTACTATTTTTTAACATTTTACTTTGGACACCTATTTTCTGATCTGAAATCCTTGTTTTATAAAGCTATCCTTTTGCATTATTCAAAATGCCAATCAACTTCAGTTGTGGTAAGTTTAGGTAAGGAATATCTTTTGTCTCATATTTTAAGCATATATGTTTTGTTGAGTGAGAATGATGGATGACATATGACACATTTTATATACAGCTATCTTTCATGCTATTCTTCAGTTTTATTATCTTCTGTTCCGTCTTTCCTATTTAAATGGTAGGGTGTCATCCATTGTTCTTATTAAAGATTGACTGTTATTGTTTTATTTATTTTTGTTAATTAATTAGCTTGTTCAAGTTCTGGTATTTAATTGTTATTTTCTTTAAGAGTTATTTAATATTTTGATTTTTGAGGATCTCTTACCCATAGTTTGTTAGAATTGAGAATTTGGAGTGGTATTCTGACGTATAAGCGGATCCTTGGAGTTCCAGGTAATATGAAAGAGAAAGAATGGGTTATTTACTTCAAAGAATTTATTTTTGTTGCTTATTATTTGCTTTTGCTTTTGCTTTTGCTTATGCAACTATTATTATTATTATTGTTATTATTTCTTTATTCTGTGCTTGATAGTGGGTCTATACTATCTTTGCAGTTCCTTGGGTTTTACAAGTCTTCAGTAAGGAGTGTTTTGCATGGTATTCTCAAGGTTGAGGTGCTCAGTGCTTGTTGCTAAAAGCTGCTGAAAAGAAAAGAAAAAAAAACTGGACATTTGAACTTGTCCAGGTATTAAAAGTTATGATTTATTTTTAAAATTGATGGAAATTTTGTTAAAAATAATTTTCAACATTTTGTTTACCCTTTACTTTTTTATTTTGTATGTCTGAGTGTTTGATAAATGTTGTTTTTATTTCCAGTTTTTTTTTTGTTTGTTTATTTTGAGCCGAAAAGCCAAAACGTTTGGATTGGATTGATATTCCTGCAGAATACCTGGGCATAGTCGAGGAATTTGGATAATTAAAGATAGACCTTAATGTTAAAGACCTCTGTGTATGATGTTGAAAATTTCTTTGTATGTGTATGATATTATGATTTTTTGAAGGTACAAGCTTATAAGGAAAAAGGAGTTAAGAAAATAATATATAGTTTTTGTTTATTGTTTTTTTTATATGATTGTGGTTGTTAACAGTGGTGGCTCGTGTAAACTTGGCAAGGAGGGGCTGCAAGTTTATATATATATATATATATATATATATATATATATATATATATATATATATATATATATATATATATATATATATATATATATATATATATATATATATATATATATATATATATATATATATATATATATATATATATATATATATATATATATATATATATATATATATATATATATATATATATATATATATATATATATATATATATATATATATATATATATATATATATATATATATATATATATATATATATATATATATATATATAATATATATATATATATATATATATATATATATATATGATTCGGTCGTCGTCGAGAGTAGATGTGCCTAAAAGTAGATGGGAAAAGAAAAGCGAGAAGAATCAGAAAGAAGATTGCGGAGAGAAAAGAAGAGAGAAGGTTTATGCATTAAGATACTACTGAACAAAATTTTTAAAAACTAATAGCTAAAATTTATTTTAAAATTAGAATTTTAGAAAATATTTTTGCATTAAAAAAATAAATAAATTAAATAAGTTTCAATAAAATTAAATTTCAAAATCTATAGAGGAGCAACAAATCTTTCAAGATATTGAACTTTCGGCTTTTAATGAAGAATTAAATTAAATTAAATTGAGAATTTGAAGTTTGGAAACAGGAGTTTGAAAGTCGACGACAGGATCGGATCATGTGAAGAGAACTAAATGCAAGGACGACAGGACTAGCCATCCGGCCTTGTGATTACTCTGTCAACGGCTTGTAACTACTCCAGAACCAGCATTGGAAGCCATAGCTCGGAGAAGCGCAATCTTTTGAAGACCCCTGGGAGAGATTATTTAGAGGTTAGTTTCAGAACGATGCTGGTCCTACTGAAAGGGTAAAAACCCTACCTGTGAGTTTAATAAGACTTATGGACCAGCATGGAGACCAACGAGCCGAAACATGATCTTTTAGAGGGCTTTGGAAGAACTTCTACAAGCAGATGGGGAAAGATGCTGGTTCCACTAACGGACAGGGTGAAAACCCTTCCTGGGAGAGGTTTGTATATATTATATATATATATATATATATATATATATATATATATATATATATATATAATATATATAATATATATATATATATATATATATATATATATATATATATATATATATATATATATATATATATATATATATATATATATATATATATATATATATATATATATATATATATATATATATATATATATATATATATATATATATATATATATATATATATATATATATATTGTGGTGTGTGTGTGTGTGTGTTTGTGTAAAATTTCAAAATTTAAATATATATATATATATATATATATATATATATATATATATATATATATATATATATATATATATATATATATATATATATATATATAAAATTTCAAACGTACCTTATTTATTCTTGAAAACTTGCTTATATTCTTAATTTAAAAATAAGATTAGCTCTTCGAATTTTAGATGTCGAAAAGTTTTCAATTATTTTTTCATTGAAATCTGGTATTTTACAGACCATTTCGCTCTCTATTGAAATCATCGTTAATACATTCAATCTCTCGTTGCACATGGTACTACATTTAAAAGTTTTTATTATCTTCAAAGTCGAGAGACATCTCTCTGCTTCAGACAACGTCATCGGAGTTGTAATTGCTTTCATATAAATAATGTTTTAAAAGCATACTGTCATATTACACCAAATTATATAAATTTCACATTTTTTTACACTATTCTTACTCAATCGCTATATTTATCTTCCTTCAAAATTTAAAAAATTTTTCTCACAAAAACAGACGCTGCCAAGTACGTCTTTCAACATAAAAAACCAATTATTACGTACGTATTAAAATTATTAAAAGATTTTTTTCAATTCCCAATTATTCTTACTTAAAATTCTGCAAAGATTACAAAAATGTTATCCTTTCTAATGTACGTTTAGTAGTTTTTCTAATATTTAAGTATGTAGAAGTGCACTCTGGCATAATGTTTTAATATATATATATATATATATATATATATATATATATATATATATATATATATATATATATATATATATATATATATATATATATATATATATATTATATATATATATATATATATATATATATATATATATATATATATATAATATATATATATATATATATATATATATATATATATATATATATATATATATATATATTATATATATATATATATATATATATATATATATATATATATATATATATATATATATATATATATATATATATATATATATATATATATATATATATATATATATATATATATATATATATATATATATATATATATATATATATATATATATATATATATATATATATATATATATATATATATATATATATATATATATATATATATATATATATATATATATATATATATATATATATATATATATATATATATATATATATATATATATATATATATATATATATATATATATATATATATATATATATATATATATATATATATATATATATATATATATATATATATATATATATATATATATATAATATATATCGAACAAGAAAAAAAACATATAAATCTTGTAATTTTTCTTCCACAATTAAAAAAACAACCTCCCTCGACATGAAACTTTAAACAACTGTCTTAGTCTGTTTATATTCATTTTGATCTGTACTTAAAAGGACAGAAAGACAAGCTAGATACTTGATAAAAACTGCTATTGCAATTTTGCATTGTTTTTTTCGTAAGTTGCTATATCTGTCTTATTATTTAAGAAGTGATAAGTTGGCTTCTAATTAGGACTGAAATTTTACAGCCCATATTTTAAATATTGGCAATGCTTGAAAAATAATATCGTACCCAAAACTTTGCAGTTTGCAAAATGCATTTACTTCTTTTCTTTAATGATTTATACTTTTTATGTATTAAGTTGTTAAAAAAATGAATTTAAATCACTTTTCTCTGACAAAAATTTCATATTTATATCAACATCCTACGCCTGGTATTTTTAATTTGGAGGGGCTGCAGCCCTAGAGCCCATAATGACGAGCCACCACTGGTTGTTAATGTTATTACCACTCCTGCGCAGGGTAATAAAGAAATTTTGTAAATTTAACAGAGTAAACCTTTATCGTTTTGATTTTGTTTGTAGTATATTTTTGCGCACCGCTTTATTTGTTTTATATTTTGTCTATTGTTTCTATTTTTTGTGTTAACAATTTCTTAATTGGTAGAATTTGTTTAATATTTTTGATAATTGATAATTTTTCTATGTTTCTTTTTTTATGATTTTTTTTTGTATCTTTTTTCCAAAGGAATTGTTGAATTGTTTCACTATAGATTTTTGTAATAAACTATAAGATTTTAGTGTGTGTGGATATTCATTTCCCCTTTATTTTCTTGGAGAGAGTCCCAATTTTATTTCAAATTGTAGTTAACGTAATTTCCGCTTCACAGTGTTATTAATATTCGCTCAGATGCCCTTTCATAACTCAAATATTCATGACTCTATCCCTTATTTTTATTTACAAAGTGTCCTAAAATATTTAATTAATTTCCAAATGTTCAATTCTCTTTCTCTTATTGCATTCTGAGTACAAGTTAAACACACAAGGAAAACGTATTAGGCAATGCATAATCTCTTTTCTACTCACTTTTACAAGTTTTTTTTTTTTTTTTTTTGAGAAAAGATCATCATTCCAGTGATAAACCATGTTCAGTGAGTGGATATATAAATATAAGAATGACAGAAGCTCATATCATTACATGCCTCTCGGATAAAGGCAGAATTCAAATCAGTCTAGATTAAATTTAATTAACATGGAAAAAATAAAGAGCCCAATCGCAACTCTATTCACTTTCTTAGATATCTCCATCACCATTGTGTCGATGGGTCGAAACAACAGAGATTATAAATAAAACAATAATCTGAAAGACTGGATCTTAAATTAACAAATTTAAAAAGTTCTTATTGACTACCTTTCTCGGATTTGTTGTACATTATTTCGCCTCTAGTTCTGAGGCAAATTACTACCACTAGGGGGCAGTAAGAAGGGCTGAAGACGAACTATCAACTCAGAGGCACACGATGAGATATTCCTATACCATTAGTGATTAGGAGGTCTCTCTTATTTGGTAGACACTAAACATTCTTCAAAATCAAAGCATATGTTATGTAATGAAAAATTTGAATTGAATTTACTTATTAGACAGATTAATTAGTCAAAAATTATCTCATAATTATAATTTTCCATCGTTATTATTCCTTTAAACACTTTTAGCTTTAACTCCGGTTTTCATTACCAAAAATATGAATATTGAAATAACATCCTTCCAACCATTTACTTTTTAGTTCCCCATTTGCAAAATCATTTTCCGAAGCTTTCATGAAACTTGTCTTTATTTATCTGCATTAGTTTACATTCTTAAGAAGAATTTTAGCTCCTTCCCTTCTATAGAGCCTTTAAATAAGATATTTATCCCCTAGATTTCGTAGGGTTATAGCATAACCTAAATAGAAGAATTTTCACATCATTCCTGAAATCCAACAATCACAGATCCTAAATAGTCTTTTCAATAATTTCAAACACACTATCCTTGAAATCACTAATTATTGAAGTGTACTTCACGAATCTCTACCTATTATTCACACCTATTTTAAATAATAGTATGAATATATATATTCAGTTTTGATCTCTCTTTTCGTACAGTCAATTATTAAATACCATATTATATGTTCAAAATAATATTCTCTATATCTTTATCGTCGCCCTAAGGAGTTAATTAACTAATCGTTTCAATATTCATTGCACTACAAACAACATTATAATATTTAAAATATGATGTACTGACGTTACCTTTTAGTGACACATTTTTATTAAATTATCTATTAATTGTTTGAACAATTAATAATATTCACGAAAATAAGATAATATTGCAAGCTATCTGAACTTTTTGTGTTTAAAATGAAACCATGAAATAATTTCTTTGCTACTTTGATTGTTTGGGATAGTTCCCTGTTTCAAACTTTCAACTTAATAAAGAATACAAAGGATTTTTGAGTGTTTGCGATTATACCCTATCTAATTTCATTATATATATATATATATATATATATATATATATATATATATATATATATATATATATATATATATATATATATATATATATATATATATATATATATATATATATATATATATATATATATATATATATATATATATATATATATATATATATATATATATATATATATATATATATATATATATATATTCTTTGCAATTTTTGAAAAATATACATCGTTTATTTTTAAAAAACATTCACCACTGACACATCCAATAAGTACAAAACTCAACAGATTAATTGAAACAGGAATATACTCGAAAATATATGAAAAACATCTCAGTAAGATGGACAAGCCTTGGAGAATTAATAATCAGGTATAATTATTATTAATTTGGTTGTAAATAAATTAATAATTAATTTATTAATTATTCAAAAATATTAATTTTGTGACAGAAGTTAATAAGTAAAAAATTTGAAAGATATTTGGAATATTACACTAAATGAAAAAGTAATATGAGGAATCTTTTAGATATGGGACTCAACAAATTTATAGTAAAATTTAAACTAAGAAATTTAATACTAGTTTATTAATTTATTTATTTATTTTTATTTAATATTGCAAAATTTTGACAGTACATTTCCATAATGTTATTTGATAACTTAGATTATTTTGTTCTTTGATTTAATGTATCAGAGAGGC
The DNA here is from genome assembly GCA_009176605.1 of Armadillidium nasatum. Taxonomy (NCBI): domain Eukaryota; kingdom Metazoa; phylum Arthropoda; class Malacostraca; order Isopoda; family Armadillidiidae; genus Armadillidium; species Armadillidium nasatum. Next base: position 16,087 of record SEYY01004004.1, read on the forward strand.
TCTTAATTTCATTATCAAATTGCCTAATTCTTTAATCAATTTTTTTTGTTAAAAAGACTAAATTTTAATGGGACGAAATTTCTTTTCAGGTTAATGACAAAAAAGAACTTCAAATTTCACACTTACAAACGGCATTTTACGCTCTATTTCTTGGCTATTTTATTTCAATAGTCATTTTCATTTTGGAAATAATTATCAATCTTTATAAAAAATAATGTATTCTAATTTAATCTTCAACTGGAAAAATATTCTGAAAACAAAATAATACAGGAAAATATTAAAAATATGAAAAAGGAAATGAGTCAAAGTAAATGAACATCCTCTAAAAAAAAAAGTTATCAAATTTTTTTTTCGATTTTAATTCTTACGATTGAAGATAATCGAGTAAATAAAAATAGTACTGAAACCTTTTAAACTACATACGATTATGCTTTTTGAATTTTTTCTTTAAATTGATCATTTTAGGAAAATAAATAAATGTACAATATCAGAGTTTCTCAACCAGGGGATCACGACCCCAGGGTTTTTTGATCATATATACAGGAATTTGCAGTGGATCACAAAATATAAAACATTTATTGTACACAAAAATACTTTTAACACCCTTTCAGAATCTTTGTTTACGTTAAAGTGCAAACAAAAATTAAGCATAATGAAATTTATTCTTTTTAAATTTTTTTTAAATGAATAAAAATAATTTAACAACTTTTGTCTTCGTAAAATAATTAATCTGGAATATCTTAAATTTATTATTCAGCCGTACGATAAATATCTCAATCTATAATTTTGAATTTGACCCACGGCTGACTTGGCATTTCTTAATCAGCTATAGTATAAATATCCAAATTTGTACTTTTGAATTCGATATCTGTCAAGCATTAGAAGTAATTAGGTGGTTAGGAGTTCATTAACCTTTTGTTTTGGCATATATATATATATATATATATATATATATATATATATAATATATATATATATATATATATATATATATATATATATATATATATATATATATATATATATATATATAGTATATTGTTGCGTTTTCTTGAATATCTTTCACGTTGCGGGTTTTATTATAATGTTCTTTTGTTTAATGACTTATTTTCGAACAGAAAATGAAATGTGTAATAAGTTTTAAAGTAATTTTAAAAAGTCATCGTTTGAAAAGAAACATAGAAAAGTGTAAAATAGAATTAGGTTGAAATAATAGTTTGAAGAAAACGGATGAATATCCAAGGATATGTGTAATGCTACATGGGTTTATTAAAGAAAAAGAGCCATGAAATGAAAATTATATGAAATAATATTAAGTAAATGATGTCTTCACTCGTATAAAAACCATATAAAGGTAATGATTTATTATGTAATAAGAATTTTTATTTAAAAATACATTAAATATTGTTATAGAACGAAGTTCTTTATATTAAATGTTTTAGTCAGGTATGATAAACATTTGATTATACGGTAAATTTGAATGAGGCTGCCCAAAAGCATGAAATATCAGGAATTGTTTGGTTACATAGTGATGATTCTCGTGGTTATGGCTTAATAGAAACATGGTCTCCTTTAGAACTTTGGTTATAGTGAGTTAAAGTAAATAAATGCAAATGTAGTGAGTCAAAAACAGGAAATGTCAGGAATGTCTTCACTCGTATAAAAACCATATAAAGGTAATGATTTATTATGTAATAAGAATTTTTATTTAAAAATACATTAAATATTGTTATAGAACGAAGTTCTTTATATTAAATGTTTTAGTCAGGTATGATAAACATTTGATTATACGGTAAATTTGAATGAGGCTGCCCAAAAGCATGAAATATCAGGAATTGTTTGGTTACATAGTGATGATTCTTGTGGTTATGTCTTAATAGAAACATGGTCTCCTTTAGAACTTTGGTTATAGTGAGTTAAAGTAAATAAATGCAAATGTAGTGAGTCAAAAACAGGAAATGTCAGGAATTGACTGGACAACATGCAACTCCTGGCCTTAAAATGTGTTGTTTTACAAATGGTTTAATGCTGAAACTGAATCTTTGATATAACACTTGATGCCTCTAGGTTACTAGATAATGAATCAAGTTTGTTGAAATAACAATTAATATAGTTGAAATAAGGATGCTTGTATGAATAGCATTTTAAAATAGTCCAGTGATGAAAACCTATGACGTCAGCAGGCCCCGAATAGATGGAGTTTTGAGTAAGAGTTAGGAATAGCAGTTGGACGTTCGATTTAGGTAAGGAAAGATATTATTCTCTCTGATGTCGAGTCCAACGTTTACTAAATTATATATTAATTGTTTGATCAGTTAAGAGGATATATCACAATAAGATAAAATTGCAATCTATTAGAGCTATTTCTGTTATTTTAACAATTTAAATAACATATTTTTATCAATTGTTTGTTTGTGACATTTGCCGAATTAAAATTGCATCTTAATAAAGATATCAAAAGATTAATCGGTTGGTTTTTAATACCTAATTTATTTAACCACACACACACACACACACACACACACACACACACACATATATATATATATATATA
>SEYY01004005.1:0-7500 GCA_009176605.1 Armadillidium nasatum
TTTTTTTTTTTTTTTTTTTTTTTTTTTTTTTTTATATATATAATATATATATATATATATATATATATATATATATATATATATATATATATATATATATATATATATATATATATATATATATATATATATATACTGCAAATATATCAAAACCATGGAAATTAAAAATTTGCCATAACAAGTAATATTCTAATACTGTAGTACTAATATTATTATTATTAAATTATAGCATTATTATTTACCATTTTTTTTTTTTTAACTGATATTTTCAGGATATGTTGAGTGCCAGTACTATACTTATGCTACAAAATACTGATACTATATTTAATTTTATCCCTAGATAGTTTTGGTTACTTATTTTTTTTTTTTATAAATATTTTTTTTTTTTTTTTTTTTTTTTTTTTTTTTTTTTTTTAAATTTAAAAAAAAAAAAAAAAATTCTGTGCATAGCAACAGAATTGTTTGGTATAAAAAAAATTGTTCTAAATAAAAAATATGTATCTCGCCCAACTATACACCCTCTGAAAATTGTTTTAGATAGTCTATTATTTAGTCTACTTAGATAGTCTATTATTATAGACTATTTTGTTTTAGATATTCTACAATAATATTATTACCCATTTATATTTATAAAAAGCACTACAGAATAGCCATTTTTAAATAACATTGAATTGTTAGTTTTACCCTGTGCAAGTGGTTAGTTTTACCCCAGTTGATTTTTTTTATCATCCTCAATTATTAATTTTTTTAAAATTATTTATTTTCATATTTCTGTATACTTTTTATACAAAAATATTCAAGAAGGCTCATATATCTCAAAAAGATTATACATCCTAATCCTGATTTTTCACACATTTCGAAAGTTGGGGTTTTTGAAATTTTTATTAGTTTTAATTCTTTTTACGGTGTTTATATATATATATATATATATATATATATATATATATATATATATATATATATATATATATATATATATATATATATATATATATATATATATATATATATATATATATATATATCAACACAGTTTTAGAAAGGTAGAACTTCTCAGGTGAATCTTTTAAAATTTATAGAGTAGCTATATTACTGATTATGTTGACAAAGAGGAGATGCTATTGATATTTATTTTGCAAAACATTTGATAAAGTTTCAGTTGTTAGTCTGATGAACAGATTTTCATAATATGGTACAGATTGAGTGGTTTCTAACTAGATTAAAAAAATTGGGTGAATAACAGAAGACAGAATATAGTATTTGATGGTTGTAAATCAATTATGATAGTTTGTAAATAATGTTCTTTGAGTTCTGTACAAGACTTACTTCTATTTTAGTGGATAGAACTTGATGTTAAGGTTCTAATTTTGCTGATGATGGCTAATCAGCTACTTCTGTTTGGTTTCTTATGTATGGGTTGTATGAAAAATCACCATGACTTTCATAAATTCATGATTGAGCTGAAGTAACATAGAATTCAAAAGTAATGCAAATAAGCAATTTAATTATATCATGCAACTTATACAATTAAGTTGATAGGCATTTGAATGATTTGGATATTTTTTAATGATATGTATTTGTTTTTATTTTGTATTTCAGTTTGGTGTGATTTTTCCTTAATTATGGATATGAAAAAAAAAAAAAGTAAAATTAAAAGCATAATTAAGCTTCTTGGAAGTTTGATTTTGGATTGTATTATATGTGTTGTAACCTCTTCTTAACTTAAATTGCATTAGTTGTAGTGTTTAATGAATGAAATGAGGGTGTGATATGAGTTGACATTAATTATAATTATATTTATGTATGTATAATTATAATATATATATGTTTTGAAGGTAGGAAAATGGCTGTCTTTGAAAAGCTCATGTGACCTCTAACTTTACTATATATATATATATATATATATATATATATATATATATATATATATATATATATATATATATATATATATATATATATATATATATATATATATATATATATATATATATATATATATATATATATATATATATACCCTTTAAGACATGCTTCTGAAAACAAATATGATATAAAATTCTTATTTCCCCAAGTATATTTTAAATTGATTTTCTATGCTTCACTTTTAATTACATTTAACATTTACATTCCAAGTTAATTTTTGGTCAAAGTACAGGACATTTTTTTGTGAAGCTCTGTTTTTCATTTTCTTCCAATTCATGGATTCTTTAAAGGCAATTATTTAGAGTACATTTTGTAATGAGAGTACAATAGTTTTATTTATTGCCACACTTTTTTTTTTTTTTATCATTCTGCAAATGAATATAAAGCTTTCTGAATTATCTCAAAATTCCACCTGAAGATTTGAATTTAAGAGCAGAGGTGCCTAGAGAATTGTATAATATATTTGTATCAATGAAGGAGCATTTAGTTAATCTATTTTATTTACAGCTACTAATTAGTCAAATTTTCATTTGTGATTTAAAAATTTCAAAATTATTATTGTTATTATTATTCTTTTGGTATCTAGCATGATATTTAAAAAGGAAAAAATTTTTTGAATATAGTATAATATAATTTATTATGAGATAGCAAGAACTTGAACTTGTTTTTTGAAGTATGACTCAAATTCAACTTTTTATATATATATATATATATATATATATATATATATATATATATATATATATATATATATATATATATATATATATATATATATATATATATATATATATATATATATATATATATATATTTTTTTTTTTTCCAGTGTTTATTAATTTTTCTTTAAATATAAAATGCTTTGTTGAACGTTGTTTAAGAAATAATGACTGAAAAGATGAAAAAGGATGAAAAAGATTTAAAAAAAAAAAAGTAATATGCAGGTTTGTATTTTAAATTCAGTTTTAGTCATATTAATTTCTTGTAAAATGAATATTTTATATATCCCAGTACTGTATAATAAAAGGTCATATATATATATATATATATATATATATATATATATATATATATATATATATATATATATATATATATATATATATATATATATATATATATATATATATATATATATATATATATATATATATATATATGGAGTAATACCAAAATTTTAACCAATACCAATAATTTTAAGCCACCCAATACCAATATGATACCTCTAAAATTTGCAGATGCCAATTTTTTTTTACTCAACTCATGAAGGTTGAATCAAGATTGAAAATATTCAATAACCATAAAATTTAGGTTTTCTTCTGTCCATAATACCTAGTTATTTTGAAGTCACATTGCTAAACATAAGAATAGATAATATATAAGTGATGTATGGTTGGTCCCACCAAGACTTTGCATCCGACTTTCCCTAGTACATAGTCTTTTTCTTGATTAATTTTTGCAACATTCGCAGTCTTCAATCCAATTTCCACTTTGTTGAATGCCCACCTCTCTTCTTCTGGACTTTGCCTTTTATTTTTGACCGAAACTCAAGTGCTTGAAAGTTCAGATAACAAATCATATCTTGCAGATAACAAATCATATCTTGTTTCCTCTAACAGTCTTTATCCTCAATTTTTTGCCAAAAAAGGTGGTTGTGCATATGTGCGCAACGATTTTGCATGCTCTTATCTTTCTAATTTGGAATCTTCTGATTTTTCCACCTTGTGAGTTAAGTTCTCTTGTCATTCTACGACTAAATTCATTTATTCTGTTTATTCATCTCAATTCTACTGACTACCTTATATTTATCGACTATTTGAACTCCAAAATAGATCACATTCTCTCTCCACCATTCTCAGAAATCTTCATATTAGGTGATTTCCTTGTTCACCACCGTCAATGGCTTTCAAGTTTTCATGATACAGCCGTTAAGATGCCTTCTATTCACCATGCAAAGCAACCTTAAGCAGTTGGTGGAGCATTCTACTCGTATCCCTGATCGTCTTGGAGAACAAATCAATATTCTTGACCATTATTTAAACTTCTAATTCTTCTCCTTATACACTGTCAAACTCTGGGTTCTTCTGATCACTTTCTTATCTCTGTATCCTCATCTATCTTTTCAAGTCTTCTGCAAAAAAAAAAAAAAAAAAAAAAAAATCCTGCCCATTATATATATATATATATATATATATATATATATATATATATATATATATATATATATATATATATATATATATATATATATATATATATATATATATATATATATATATATATATATATTATTATTATTATTATTATTATTATTATTATTATTATTATTATTATTATTATTATTATTATTATTAGTTCACCACCTCCCACAGTTTGAGCCCTTTTCTAGGAGGGGGCAGAAATATGAAATAAAAAAAATTCACCTAATCCCACCCTAACGCAAATCTCCCATGTAAACACAGACGGATGCCTTGGAGAGGAAGATTAAATGCAGCAAGAAAAATATATGATATCAGAGTTCCACAAAACAGAAGTTACTCGAAAGGATTCACCACAACGGACAAGTCTGGGGGTTTACCATATTCACTCACAATTCATGTGAAAGCTGTTATCCCTTGTGCTGCCAGAGCGACGCAACGGTGGTGGAATGCGAGACGTCAATTCCCTCGAGCAACTGCTGTTGTAGTACCTATAGAAAAGAGATAGTGCGCCAACGTCACGTCGCAGAGATAGAGGGTCAAGTGAGTTTAACTGTAGCTTACAGTTATATTAATCGTTTAGCCTTAGACTCAACCTTACCTAAAAGAAATGTGGTACCGGAATCTCCCAAATGTAATACAAGGGCGGATAAGACCCTTATATAATTGGAGCAACTATTTGGAAAAAAAAAATTTCTGCAACCTGAACATATTCCCAGCTTCTCTGAAGCCACTTTAGCAAACATTGTGATATGATGTTTCCAAGAAAGTTTATTGTTTATGTTCTGACCAAGAATGTTAATGTTATTTACAGGTGAGACGGGAGAGCCATCGAAGGAGATTGTAAAGTTGGGAGGTGGTTTTGAGAAAGAGGTGTTAAGAAGTTGAGTTCTTAAAGAATTGAATTTCACAAGGTTGAGGCGACCTATCGGGAAACATATGTTGAAGACGAGATGCAACTCTAGAAGCAAAAGAGGGAGTAAATTTTGAAATGAGTATAAGAATGAAGAGTTATCTGCATATGAATGAAGAGAGTTGAAGTGGAGCTGAGAAGATCGTTGATGAAAAGTATGGATAAAGTTGGAGATACGAGTATATAGCATTAATACGCAGATTTATTTTTATCAATTTTCTTGTTCTTTCATTGATTTAGCTGGTTATTAACTTTAGAATTTTCAAGTCCTTTGCAATATTTTCTATATTTTGACATCATAATTTTGTTCCTTTACCAACAGAGAATGCATATGAACCACTGTTTTTTGATACACATCAGACCTTAGGAACGTTTTCAAAAATGGAATGGATTCTTTTCAATAATTTCAAAGAAGTTTTCAAGATTTGAGAAGAACCAAAAACGAAGAAATAATTATTATTATTATTATTATTATTATTATTATTATTATTATTATTGGTAGTAGTATTATAGAAAAAAAATACTTAAATTTATTTCTTTGTTCATTTTTAAGTTTTGTTTATTAGTCAAATTTTTAATTTAATTATATGGCAAAAACTTTTTTTTATGTATTATTATAAATATCCTACAAAGTGTATTATCAATATTCGGACATTCTAGTTAAACATTCATTTCGATCTCCATACATTTTCAGTTCAAATAAACATCTCCAACATTTAGATTAAAATTTTCTCCATTTAAAGATTGGAAAGTGTAAGATGTTTATGAAATATTCTACATTTTACCTAGTATATACTTCAGTCACTTAAAAACTTGTCTATTATAACTTGCTGTTTTATTTTTCAAAGGAAAAAAATTTAAATTAATGATTCATAATGTTGTTGAACCCAATATTGAAAGTATTGAAAAATGAGACCGTTATTTTTTTTTTTTTTTTTTTTTTTTTTTTTTTTTATATGAAAAACTTTTAAATACATTTTAAAAATTTTTTATAAAGTAAATCATTGGGTACGTGAACATAAATGATGATGATGATTAACACATCTCTACGTTTTTCTTTTCTTCTTTGAGATGGTGATTACATTAGGTAGATTGGTTATAATGAAATTGATTACAAATGACTAAAAAAGTGCTGATTTATGTGAAGTACTAATATAATGGTAAGTTTTTGTTCATGGAAGTTAATAAAGTACATTGTTTGCTCGTAAGTTTATTTTCATGTGGGTGAAACATGAATCTTTAATGTCTTTCTCAATTCAAAGTACTTAATGGTATGTAATCTGAATGCTTTTTTGATACCTCCAATATAGATTACATCGACTGACTACAAAAATTCTGGAAGAAGCTTGCCAATTATTTTTTTTTAAAATTAGGATTATGAATCAATTATGATTTTTTTTATGTTGCCACTAACGGGCAGAGCCCTTTTCAAGGAGGGGGCATAATTAAGAGATAAAAAATCCATCCAATTCCGAACCTAACGTAGATCCTTCAGGTGGACGCAGACAGAGAGGTAGGTTAAATACAGGAGGAAAATCAGACTTAGGAAGGATGTTCCCAGAACAGAGGTGGCTGCAAAGAAGGAGGTACCACAACATGCAAGTCTAAAAGTTTGCCAAGCTCTCAAAATTCATGTCAAGCAAGGCACCCCTTGTGTTGCGATGGCGACGCAATGGTGCTGGAATGCGAGAGGTCAACTCCCTCGAGCATCTGCTGTCGTAGTACCTATAGAGAAGAGGGAGTTTGAAAGTAGGGAACAGTTTATTAGTCTCTTAGCCTTTGACTCAACTTTATCCAAAAGAAGGGTGAAACCGGAACCACCCCAAATGTGAGAACAGTACTTTATACAAGGACGGATAAGACTATTTTATAGTTAAAGTAACTTCTGAAGAAAAAAATTCCCGTAACCCTGAACAGAACCCTCAGCTTTTTAGAGGACACCTTAGCAACCGTTGTGATATGAGGTTTCCAAGATAATTTATTGTTTATGTTCAGACCAAGAACATGTTCACGGGAGAGCCATGGAAGGAGTGTAACAAATAAAAATAATGATTAATAGAATTATCTGGTGTTCATAGATAGCACTGAAAAATGGTAAAATAATATTCGTTCAAGGAAATCTAATATTTATTTTCACATATTTTATATTTAATACTAAAATATTTTCATACATAAATTATATATTCTTTGAAAGGCATAAAAGTCTCTCTCTCTGTCTGTCTCTCTCTCTCTCTCTCTCTCTCTCTCTCTCTCTCTCTCTCTCTCTCTCTCTCTCTCTCTCTCTCTCTCTCTCTCTCTCTCTCTCTCTCTCTCTATATATATATATATATATATATATATATATATATATATATATATATATATATATATATATATATATATATATATATATATATATATATATATATATATATATATATATATATATATATATATATATATATATATATATATATATATATA
>SEYY01004005.1:10000-12500 GCA_009176605.1 Armadillidium nasatum
TGTGACATTTCACGAGTTTGAAATAATTCAAAAGTAACAAACATTGGTAAAGTGTATAGAAAACCCAAAGCTGTTCAAACTATTTAAGAGATGATAGATGTAAAAGGCTGGTTCAAGGTAGAGACCAACATTTAGATATGCGACCCTCAAATTATGCATAAGTCAAAGGAAGTGAGAAAAATGGAAGAAAGAAGAGTGTTACAGTCAAACTAGTAAAGTAATTGAAAGAGTGAGCATAGCAGCTATAATGGACTCAGAAAAGAAGTGTATGTTGTAATGAGAGCTCCAGTAAAAGTGATGCAATAATATATATATATATATATATATATATATATATATATATATATATATATATATATATATATATATATATATATATATATATATATATATATATATATATATATATATACAGTATATTTAAATGAGAGATCCATGTAATATTTTTACCTCAAAATATTCAAAATGCTCAGCAAAGGTTTTGGGTGCAATAGATTCCTGCAAGAGCAAAGAACTTGCATGAAATCTTCCAAGTTCTTCCATTACAAGAAGGGCATGATGATAATCTTGACCTTTTCTTCTGTCGTGCATTTGAAAGCCTTGAGTCCTTAAATTTTCGAGCAGTAGAGCCTCTTTTTCCTTTTCCAAACAACTAGCAAAAATCCTTGGAGTTCTTATTGGGTCCAAACCTAACTTTCCAAGATGTTTACTCATAGCTTCTAGAGCATCAGTCAAAATCTTAAAAACATAGAATATAAAATAAAAAATAACCTCAGCAAATCTTAAGAGCTGTTATTTATTGATGACCTTCAAACGACTAAATATATATATTCAAAAGGAATGAATACTCATACCTTCAATGGAGTGGTAAAATATAAAAGTTTTAAAATCCCATTGTTGTGTCTTTAGTTCTCAGGCCAAAGCTTTAAATTATAAATTACTAGTTATTAGAGCCTTAAAATATCTACATACCTCTTTTTCTCTTGGAAACATAACTGACATGAATTCAGTCATTGGACCTGGAGGTCGTAGAGGATTTAGTTTTAGTACATACGAAGTATCACCCTGAATTCCTTCTTTTCTGTATTTAACCTGCAATTTTAGACAAATTTTATCTGAGTATGAGTAAAGATTTTAGGGCATAATTCTAGAAAATTACAATTTTCTCTATTTTGATCAATCAGCTTAGCTAAAATATAATTAATCTTCTTTGTTAATATAAAACAATTTTTTGATTGAAATTTGAATAATTATTATATATAATTCTAAGGTAATAATTTAGGTCTTTTTCTTCTACAAACAAATAAATAAATAAATAAAGAATTTATCTAGACTATTACTGATATTGATCGAAAATTCTAAACAAATAAATAAATAAATAAAGAATTTCATGTAAACTATTACTGGTATTAATTGGAAATTCTAAGCAAATAAATAAAGAAAGAAAGAATTTCATCCAAACTATTACTGATATTAAATGGAAATTCATTTGTTAACGATGGAAACATTTCTTACCGTTACGCTTGTAACGAAACTGGTGTAACCATCTCCTTTATTGGTGAAATCTTTTACTTCCCACGATAAAAGTTCTGCATTTTTTCCTTTGTCTTTTTGAAGACCATTCTTTACTAATTCATCAGTAATCAACTCGTGGGATTTATTATTTGACAATGTATGATTTCCATTGATTTCAATATTATTTTCCGGCACTGAGTATATATATATATATATATATATATATATATATATATATATATATATATATATATATATATATATATATATATATATATATATATATATATATATATATATATATATATATATATATATATATATATATATATATATATATATATATATATATATATATATATATATATATATATATATATATATATATATATATATATATATATATATATATATATATATATATATATATATATATATATATATATATATATATATATATATATATATATATATATATATATATATATATATATATATATATATATATATATATATATATATATATATATATATATATATATATATATATATATATATATATATATATATATATATATATATATATATATATATATATATATATATATATATATATATATATATATATATATATATTATATATAATATATATATATATATAATATATATATATATATATATATATATATATATATATATATATATTATATTACACCTTTGGTAGGCAAAGATCAGAGGCTCAACATTTTAACCAGAGTTAAGAAGTAAATCGGAGACCCGGACAAATTAAGGAACGACATGCTCCGAAGCACAGCTTTTGAAGATTTGTAAGCGATAGAAAGTTGGGAAAATAGATGATGGTAGTGTTTTGCAAACTACCAGCAGAGTACATTTAAGATTGAGCATAGAGGTTAAGTCTGGGTTCTTCCGATCTGTCGAACAAGTTGTGGAACTTGCAATGAAGCCATAAACATTCATTACAAAA
>SEYY01004006.1:0-5000 GCA_009176605.1 Armadillidium nasatum
TTTTGATCCTGAAAATGGAAAAATTCTATAAACCACTTTTTATCTCTACCTACTGGATGTTAAATATAATTTTAAGTTTGAATTGAGTATTTCAGTAAATGCTTTAAAGCTGGGTCAAAACTTTTGATGTTATACTCACCTCAAAAAACTTGTAAACTTCATCTGTCATTTTTAATAGAAACTTCTTTTCAATTTCTGCTAGTTTCTTGTGGTCTTTTTGATGTACATCAAATAGTTGATTTGCCTATTCTATAAAACCTCCTGCATCTGGTTCATATTTTTGTTCTCTTTTCTTTTTGTCATAGTTCACAAATTCATAAAAATTTTCAATGTAACTGCTGAGCTTTGTTTTAATTCCAATGACAGATATTGGATAAACATTATAATTTACCCATAGATTGAATAGTTCTACACTAACATCCCTCTGAACACTGTCTTTCCTATAGTCTTTAAAGTAAAGACATCTTTCAAGCACTTGCTTTAAAGTGGGAAGTTTTCCAAAAGGAAGTTTTCTAAGGGTTTAAAGCATTCATCCACAATGTATTTATTTGATTTATTTGCTGTTTTTATTGTAGATATCGCTAAATATATTAAAATTGGTGATATTTATTTAATTATATATCTGAAAAACAACCAAATAGATATTTAAATGTCAATTTAGTTTTCTGTAAATAACTTTTTAAATATAAGTGTTACAAGAAAGTGTCATAGAATAAACATTGTTTAAAATTAAATTCTGCATCTTCTAGTGTAAAATATATACACATTGAACAAATATTAAGATTTTTATGAGAATTTAAGGATTTTTAACCTAAGAAATTTTACAATTTTTTTACTTCTTTTATATAACCTCAAGTGGGTCGGCTAAAACTGGTAACAACATGATTTTTTTTGTCATAAATCTTCATGTTGCATCAAAAGCCAAGTAATTTGAGGAGACACTTTTTTAATTTTTAGGTTTCAGCCCACCCTAAAGTCTTTAACGAGCGCCAATTTGGCTTTGTGAAAGGAAAGGGAAGACAGGATGCAACTATGAATCTGATCTACGACTTAAACAACATGTTTCTACTAAATCTTTATACTGGAAACATCCGCACATTCAACCTGTCCCGAAGAAGGGGGACCTCTCTCAACTCTCTAACTATCGTCCCATTTCTTTAATTTCCGTTCTTGGAAACATCTCAATTCTTCCAACCTTATCTCTGATCGCCAGTATGGTTTTCGTAAAAAACGCTCTACTAGGGATCCTCTTAACCTCTCTGATTACTGGTCCTCCGCGCTTTGGCATTTCGGTGAATCTTTTGCTGTGGCGCTGATATCGAAGCTTTCGAAAAATCTGGCACAAAGCTTTTGATTTAAATTTCCTCTTTCGAATCTATCCTTATCTCTGTGACCTTCTCTCTGATTTCCTTTCTGGTCGTTCTATAGCAGCTGTTGTAGACGGCCATCGTTCTTGATTTAAATCTATTAATAGTGGTGTTCCTCAAGGATCTGTCCTATCTCCAACACCTTTTCTACTTTTAATTAATGACCTTTCTATTACTTCATCTCCTATCCACTCCTATGCTGATGACTTCAAAATTCATTACTCTTTTCAATTTGAAAGACGCCCCTCCCAACGACAGTTAATAGACGCAAGGAGGGTAGCCTTGGAGCAGCTGACCTCTAATCTATCTCGCATTTCAAATTGTGGCAGAGAGAACATGGCTGTTTTCAGTGCCACCAAAACTCAATTCCTCCATCTCTCTACTCGACACAATCTTACACACATCTCAAACCTTCATCTCTCCTTAATATTCTTGGTGTTTCTTTTTCTCGTGATCTTTCTTGGAAAGATCACGTTATCTCTCATTCTATACAAGCTTCTAAGAGGTTAGGTGTTCTGAGGCGTCTTCAATAATTTCTTCCCACCACCCAAGTTGCTTGCACTGTATAGAGGTGTTGTTCGCCCCTGTATGGAGTATACTTCACACATCTGGTGTGGTTCAACTCATACAGCTATCTTTGAGAAGGTGGAGTCTAGGACTTTCCGTCTTATCAACTCCCCAGCACTCACTAGTTCTAATAATTTCACTCTCGCTTTTAATTTCTGCCCGTCGAATTGTTGCGTCACTCTCTCTATACTATCGCTATTACAATTTACATTGCTCTTCTGTATTCTCGTCGCATACCTCCTCCATCGAGAAGGGCTCGTGCGACTCGTCTTTCTATACAGTCTCATACTTTCTCAATCTAACTCTCTGATCCCAGACTTAACCGCTATGCTCAATCTTACTGTACTGTACTGGTAACGTCTGGAACACACTTCCTTCATCTATTTTCCCAACTTCCTGTAACTTACACACCTTCAAATATCGTGTATTAGGTCACGTCGGTTTTTAATTTGACGAGGTTTCCGTCTTTCCCCCTAACTCTGGTGGCGCTACGTCCTGCCAATATATATATATATATATATATATATATATATATATATATATATATATATATATATATATATATATATATATATATATATATATATATATATATATATATATATATATATATATATATATATATATATATATATATATATATATATATATATATATATATATATATATATATATATATATATATATATATATATATATATTATATATATATATAGTATATATATAATATATATATATATATATATATATATATATATATATTATATATATATATATATATATATATATATATATATATATATATATATATATATATATATATATATATATATATATATATATATATATATATATATATATATATATATATATATATATATATATATATATATATATATATATAATATATATATATATATATATATATAATATATATATATATATATATATATATATATATATATATATATATATATATATATATATATATATATATATATATATAATATATATATATATATATATATATATATATATATATATATATATATATATATATATATATATATAATAGTATATAATTAATAAATCGCCAGTAAATAATTTATGGCTGGTATTACATTATCTCTTCTAAAACACATTCTCTCTCTCTCTCTCTTTCTTTCTTTCTTTTCCCATTTTCTAAGTCGGCCTGTGGACTACTTATCTTTTGATACCTCTGCGCTTCATAAACTGGACGTCATCTAAAGAGTCCGGTACAAATCTTTGATTTCTAAACTTTCTCATTTTGATATGTGTCCTTCTCTCTAGCTTTATTTCAGGTTTTTGTTTTATAGCAGCTGTTATAGATGATCACAGTTCATTCGATATTATATCTTCCAATTCTTCTAATTATTATGTCACATTGCGAGCTATGTTGTATATCTACTTTTCATTAATAGCCTTTTGTCTGTCAATTCGTCACCTATTCCAGCTAACACTGGCGATTCCATTATTCTTTTTACCTTGAAAGGAAGTCTCATTCTATTTCAAGAAGTTTCTTCTGGGAGGACTGTTTTCGAGCAACTGACACCCAATTTTCCCAGAATTTCTAAATCTAGGCGAAGAGAGCATTGGTACTTTCTATGCACCATCTATCTACTCGACAAAATCTTATATTCAAGCATATTCTTAATATTTTTATTTTCCGAGATTATTCTCCGAGAGATCAAATTATCTCTCACTTTTCAAGATTCTAAGATTTAGATGTACAAAGGCGTAATTCTCAACATCCCAATTGCTTGCTATATTTATAATTGTTTGTCCTTCAGTTAAGTATGCTCGAATATTGTTGAAGGTCTGCACAAATAACTCACTTTCGAAGAGTGGATTCAAAGTCTTTTCGCCTTATCAATATTTATAAACTCAGTGAGTCTCTTAAATATCATCTCTTTATAATCGACAACTTGTTGAATCACTGTTCCTATACTCTTAAATGAAGAGATTTCACGCAACTCAATAATACACAGTTTCATTCTTTAACTGTCAAAATCTAAAACCTCACATTTTATCACAGCATCTAAGCTCACATGAACACTACTTTTAAAGTATGGAATCTACAGGATCACCGATTTCTCAACTTCGTATAACTTAATTTTAAGCACTTCAATTGCAGTGTATTGGAAGAAATCACTTAAGAGACGATTTGCGTAAAAAAACACAAAGGCAACTTGTCTGATAATTAATTAATTTATATATATATATATATATATATATATATATATATATATATATATATATATATATATATATATATATATATATATATATATATATATATATATATATATATATATATATATATATATATATATATATATATATATATATATATATATATATATATATATATATATATATATATATATATATATATATATATATATATATATATATATATATATATATATATATATATATATATATATATATATATATATATATATATATATATATATATTATATATATATAGAATATAAGCCAAAAAAAATTTAATTTTTTTATTTTTATTTTTTTTATGTCTCCTCCGGTGGGCAAAGGCCGGAGGCCTACTGAATTCCACCGGTTGGAAAAATACTATTCAGGTAGATGTTGGCCGACGTGTCCAGATATACGGCGTTTGAAAGCATGCAAGTCAAAGGAAGTTGGGAAAACAGATAAAGGGAGTGTGTTCCAAACTTTACCAGTAAAGTATATGGAAGATTGAGCATAGCGGTTAAGTCTGGGGTCAGAGAGTTGGACAGAGAAAGGATGAGACTATGTAGGAAGTCGAGTCGCCCGGGTTCTTCTCAATGGAGGAGGTATGCGACGAGAGTTCAGAAGAGCAGTGTCCGTTGTAATAGCGATAGTATTGAGAGTGACGCAACAATTCGACGGGAAGGAAGAGATTGGAGAGTTAGTAAGAGCAGGAGAGTTGAGACGAAATGCTCCAGACCACCTTCTCAAGTAGAACTGTATGAGTGGAGCCACCCCAGATGTGTGAAGCGTACTCCATACAGGGATGAACACCACCTCTATACAGAGCA
>SEYY01004006.1:10000-12500 GCA_009176605.1 Armadillidium nasatum
GTTTAAATACTTAAATTTATAGCAAGAATGAAAGATGGTAATTCTATCATTAAACACACTTTTTTTTTTTTTTTTTAAATCTTGCCAATACACAAAATTTTAAATAGAAAACTCTGTGATGTTCCTGAAAACAAGTCATAAATTCTTCCAAAGTCAAAATCTTCAAAATTTCTCTCATAATAATAATAAAAATAAAAACTCTTTAATTTTGAATATTGAACTCCATTCACAAGATAATCACAACTAACAAAATGAAATCCACCCTTGTCTGCCTTAAGTGAAATTAATATACTAGTACTGTTAGCAATACCACAACTATCATAATAATAATAATAATAATAATAATAATAATAATAATAATAATAATAATAATAATAATAATAATAATAATAACAAATAATAATAATTTAATACGGTACTGACCTTGTTCTCATTCGTGACCTGCTCCTAGATCTTGATTTCTCGGATTCAGATTCTGAATCATTCTTCTTGTTTTTTGAATAACTACTCTTGAATTCAGGAGACTCTGACTTCTTCTCCACATCAGACTTTTTTGATCTTTTGACAGAAACATCAGGTGAATGTGACCTCGACGATGACCTTAATCTTTTCTTCTTTGATTTAGAGGATGAAGGCGATTTTGATCTTAACTTCCTCTTCTTTGATAACTTACTTAGATTTCTTGGCGCCTTTATTTCCAGAGGAGAAATAGATCGCGACTCTGACCTTTTGTTGTTTTCTTCGTGATTTTTATTCTCTCTTTCGTCAATTAATGGCGATGGACTCCTTTCTCTTCGAACCTCTTTAGTTGTCGATTCTTTTGAGGCTGACCTTGATTTTGATTCTGATGTTCGAGCTTCGTAAGGTGAAATTTTTCCATTAGTCTTAGATGGGGAATCGATAGATGACGCCACTCTAGTAGGAGACTCATTAGCCACTTTCAAAGGTGACTGTTTAATGGGAGACCTTGAGAGTAATCTTTCATTTTCGATTGGTTGTGGAGAATTGGAACTCTCTCTCTTTCCTATAGGGGATTTGAAATTTAAGTTCTCTCTTTTATTTGAAGAATTTGAATCCGGAGACCTAGACCTGGAATGGGATCTTTCTTTTTTCTCATCAACACTAACCGGCAGTTTTATCAGAGGTGATATAGATCTTGACGTGGACTTAGACTTTGATCTAGATTTCTTCTCTTCTGAATCTCTAAATTTTGATCTTGAAATTTTCTTTGTAACGGAAGATGACCTTGATCTCTTATTACCTTTACTCCGAGACTCAGAGAGGGATTTTTTCCTTGAATGGGATCTTGAACCTCTGGAAGAACTTGAGGACGATCTTGATGAACTGCGAGACCTTTTCTTTTTACTTCTTCCTCGTGATCTCTTGGATCTTGAGCTAACGGAACGAGATCTTGATTTTTTCGATCTCGATCGAGAAGAGCTTGACCTTGAATCTGAACTTGATCTAAAATGAAAATTTAAGTTTTAAATGCATCATATCTTTGTAAGGGCAATAATATTTTTTTATTTTTTTAGTTTAAGTATACAGGAAGATTATTAGGGTGTAGAGGAATTCACGGTAGAAACATAATTCCTGAAATACTACAGACGAGTTTGACGATTAATGCAGGGTGAACGAGCAGCAGTTCCCTTAACAAGGATCAAGTTGGTAGTGGTAGGTGCGGATTTATACATCTTATACAATTTGTTCTTTTTCTTGGGAAGCTCAAGCGCACTCCGAACTTCACCAAAGTGTTGCCGAGGGAATAGATCTAGAAGAGCGGGGAATATGTACATTGGGGGAAAAAGGTCGAGAAGGACACTAGACTCGCACATGTACCACAGCCAAAAGTTCACCAAGAGCATGGAAATGGACCCCCAAAAATAGGGATGAGAGATACGTACATAGATACGCAGAACATTAAGTTAGGGAGTGAAAAAAATGGGGAAGAAAAAAAAGAGGCGAAAAACAGGAAATATAAGAAAATAAAAAAGTACAAGAATGAGGGGACAAGTGAAAAATGGGAATGACAAGACAAATAATAATAAAAATAATAAGAAGCTGAACAACAATAAGAAAAATAAAATGGAGAATACAGAAGAAGGAGGAAAAATGAAATAAAAATAACAAAAGAGGGAAAAGGTAGCACTTCGGAGAACACCGAAGTGTCTGAGCCTCCTCTCTACAACAAAGAGGCTACTTTCACGAGGGTGATAATAATAATAATAATAATAATAATAAAATTTTCTTATAAGCTCCCAGGAAGGGTTTTCGCCCTGTCAGTTGGACAAGCATCTTCATCCCTCTGGCTTTGTAATCTTTTAACCAAAGTTCTCTAGAAGACTGTTTCACGGCGATATGGTTTTCAGTGCTAGTCTTTGAGTATCACACTCTTAGGTAGGGTTTTCACCCTTCCATCTGGCCATCAAAACTTTATCCTTGAATTCTCTAGAATATCATGTTTCCATGCGCAAAAGTTTATAAATGACGGTCCTAGAGT
>SEYY01004006.1:17500-40000 GCA_009176605.1 Armadillidium nasatum
TCCAAGTCGCGGACTTTGACTCTGTGATTTAAACCACCAACATAGACTCGACATCCACCCATCGTTTTTTAATTTTTCAAGTATAGAAATCTGAATATATATATATATATATATATATATATATATATATATATATATATATATATATATATATATATATATATATATATATATATATATATATATATATATATATTAACATGAATGGATACAAGAAATTGCTGTCAGTAAATTCTTTCCCTTAACATCCCCCTTAAATTACTTCCAAATATTAAGTTTAATTAAGAATGAATGGCATTATTGATTCAGTTATTATTTAAGGGTTTATTTTCTGATTAC
The DNA here is from genome assembly GCA_009176605.1 of Armadillidium nasatum. Taxonomy (NCBI): domain Eukaryota; kingdom Metazoa; phylum Arthropoda; class Malacostraca; order Isopoda; family Armadillidiidae; genus Armadillidium; species Armadillidium nasatum. The sequence goes on from SEYY01004006.1 coordinate 17,840, forward strand.
AGTTTTCAGTTAATTTGTCAAAAGACAACAGACTTTTAATCATGGAAAGACAGAGAATTAAGCAATTTAATAATATACTCGTACAGCAACTAAGGTATTTGTGACAAGTAGTGCTCCATATTTAAGAAAGAAGGTTAAGTTCATGTATTAATTTCAAATTTATTATTTTTTGTATAATTTGAAGATGGTTTTCAGATGAAGAATTTCTTTTCATCTCCATTCTACAAGCTGGTGTAAGAAATTACATTTTGTACATCAAATATCTTATCAGATTGCCCACTTTTAGAATGTTAAGACCCATATGCATAAATTGGGGAAGTAAAGCTATTTAAGATAAGTTCTACATCAAATTTAAAATATTGAAAAAAAAAAAAAAAAAAAAAAAAATCAAAACATAAGATTTCATATTATAAATTTATAATTAATGTGTGTAAATGCAAAACTACATTTTCATACACTAATAAAGAAAAATTAAAAAAAATTATTAATTGATAAAGTTCATTCATATTTAAATAGTTCATTAAAAATAATATCTAACTTAAAACAAAGACTCATACCTTAAGAAAACTTATTGAAATTCCAGATTGAATTTTTCACCCTTTGTAAGCTGTATGAAGTAGTATCTTCGTCTTATCACTTCAAATTATTTTTAAATGGAAATGCTAAATATAGACTTAATAAATTATGGACAAGATATAAAGTTTAAAGAAATTATTATAATGGTTAAACAAATTTTCCAATTTTCATAATGTTCACATGACCTTACTGAAATTTAGAAACAAGAGTTAGTTCTCATAAAAATGTTTTGCTACAAAATTATCAATAAAATAAATTCAGTTCCTATATTATTCTGAAAACCTCAGAAAAAAATTATTTGCTTGGATGCATGAAATCTGGGAGCCAATATATATATATATATATATATATATATATATATATATATATATATATATATATATATGTATATATATATATATATATATATATATATATATATATATATATATATATATATATATATATATATATATATATATATATATATATATATATATATATATATATATATATATATATATATATATATATATATATATATATATATATATATATATATATATATATATATATATGCTGAAAAGAGGGGTAATTTGGTTCATGTTGGGTAATTTGATCCATATGGTGTGAATTGGCCCAGTGGTCAAAAATTGCACTTACAGGCAAAATACATCTTTAAAAATGCAAAATATTATTATTATTTATATTATTATTATTTTATTATTTTTTTTATTTTATTATTATTTTTTTTTTTTTTTTTTTTTGAAATTTTTAATTAAAGCCAATTAACTAGGTAATTTTTAATATGTAAAAGCACTATATAACTGGCTGAATATTAACTCTATTGCTAAGATTTGTACAGGTCACAGAATTTCTCAGAATGTATTCTAACCAAGATATATTAATAAGAAATGATTAAGAACCTTAACAGAATCAATGGAGTCATTCAGAAAAGAGACATGTTTTATTGAAAAACCTAAAATAGGGCAATTCAATCCAGGTGTAAAAATTTCTGTGGGGCAACTTGGTAAGTTAGTACAGGTGGTAATATACAAATATTAATTTTTATACTATGTCCACATGAATGCTTTCTACTTCCTCATATTTACATTTATATAGTGATTGATGATAACATCAAGGAAGATATCTGAAAAGAAATTTCTAGACAATTCAAGAAAGTACCATCTGCTCAGCACTCAGTGAGCTATATAATAAACAGAAGAAAATCAAGAAATGATGAAGAAACTGTGGTAAAAAGGATAACTTTATCTGCAGAACAGCAGGAAATAGGATGAAATTTTATTTTCTCACAGAATGAGCAATATACAGTGGTGTTGGCTGCTTTTGAGACAGGATATTTCAATTTAAAAAAAAAAAAAAAAAACTTTTAATTATGTAAGTTATCACCATTGAAATGCTGGCAGTACATAGGACAAATAGTTGCACTTAAAGCAATGAAGAAATTCTGTTCTCTTATGATAGCTATGTCATAATTTCAGTGTTGGGATAGAAAGATTGTTAAGTTCTGCTGGTCCCATTCATATTAAATTGAGAAATAGACTGAACAATGAGCATGTGACAAAACTGGTATAAGTATATAGACACCTTGGGGAGAAGGATAAACCATATGAAATTTAGTCTAGAAAACAATACTGAGCTACTTGCAAATAATGAATTATAAATTTTTAATATATAAAATACAAGTGATTTTTTTTTCCTCTTTTTATTTAAGATAACTGAAATTATTTTGAGAGGTGTATGAAACTGTTTTACATTGTTCAAGAAATACTGTAATAAAATAATTTAATTCTGTTCTTCTCAGTATAACTGACAACCTTTTCCCCCAGAAAACCAAGGTGGTAAAAAATACCCTTGCCAATCCTGACAGAGATGAGAACAAAAATGATAACAGGTTAAAATTAACATGTAGAAAGTAGAGGATAAAACCAAATTGAATTTATATAAAAACATGACATTTTTTATATCAAGACTTCACAAGATATAAAACATAACTAATTTAGGACAATACTGAATACCTGACCTTGACCTATTGAACCCAAATTTCTGAGAAAATAATTTAAAATTATTCAAAAGAAAACTTCTTCAGAACACTCGTGCCATTATGGAAAGAAAAGTGAAACTTAAAAAAAAAAAAAAAGATATTCTACTTTAGAGATGATTTTGGGTTTTTAATTATAATTCAATTATTTAAGCTAAAAACTTAGTTAAGGAAAGACGTTTTTTAAGTTAAAAATTTGCTAAAATTTAGAAGCTTTTCTTATTATTATTTATTAAGTTGAAAGAGAGAAAAAGGCATTAATGAAAATAGGGGTAAATAATTTTTTTTATTTTCTTGAAAGTGTTTTAAAAGGAAAAAAATTTACTTTCATATTTATTTTATTTTTTTATCTAGAATTTAGAATTTATAGCACTTAATATGCTGTTTATTATAATAGAAAACTTTTATACTTATACTAATCCTAAATATTAAGAAAATTAACATATTATCCAATTATGTGACATGTTCAATTTTACACTAATGAGCGTTAAATTTTACCAAACCTATTTTTTTATTGCAACCTTTTTTAAAAAGGTATTGTATTTAATAGATTAATTGTTTGCAAATTCATATATTTTTAACTTAAAATATTTAAAACCTTTTCATTTGATAAAAATTTGGTGAATATAAGTATTATAGTATATTCAAATATATATCTATTATTTATCCTTTCTCAAAAATCAAAATTTTATTTTTTGTTCAATTTTTACCTCAAATAACTATCTTTGTCAGTATCTCTTCACAACACAGAGTTAATAACTTTTGGATACCTAGTATTAGCTTTGCAACCAGAAATCAGTCTTTAAGAACTTGCTCTTCCTTTCGATATTGATTAAAAAATAAAATAAATGGACTCAATATTACTCTTCCTCCAATAATGGTGTCAATTTGCTATTCATTATGTAAACATTTTAGCTAGGCTATCACATATATACTCCTTTACCATATTCAGCCTTAATTCCAAATTCACTTTCATGGTGATAAATATTTGAAAGGTTCTTTGTTTTTCAAGTGTGCAGTTGAGCCTTCTAAAAAGTAGTCTATTTTTTTCAAGTGGTATCAGTACAGATTTTAAAAATGAAAATTTTTTCAGAAATAAATTAACTACTACTATGTCATTGTTAAGGTGTAAAGAAATACAAATAATATTTTTAAATATAAAACTAGTATTAGATTCTTTAACATAAACTGCTATTGTTGAAAATGTTACCTTATCATTGTTCCAATGATTACATTGACCTTCATTTTATAACCCATTTTTTTTTTTTTAATAAAATTAAAAATACTAAAGCCTCGCTTTTCTTTGACATTTTCTTTTGAATAATCAAAATACTCAGATTATTTTTTTGCCTATAAAATAATATATTTTCATTAATTAATTTTTTATTCTTACCTTTATTCTATTTACAATGCTGCTTTCTGCAAAAATAGTGAAAATCAGTTAACAGGCCAGGTTACAAAAGAATTACCTAATATTATTTAAAATAATGAATATTATTTAAAATAATGTCTCAAATTTTGGTACATTTTGTGCAAATATAAACTAAGTTGAGCACAATATCCCGTAACTAAAACATTTTACATGGGTTGTATTTCAGCAAATATTGAAAACCTAATCTTATAAGAATATTTTTCCTGGAACAATTCATACAAATCCTTTAAATTTATTAAAATTGTTATTTTAGAATATGAATTCTATTGTCATCTACTTTTACAGTTTTTTTTTTTTTTTCTCTGGTATAATACAGCTAACATCACTACAACAAAAATTTAACTTATTGAATTACATTCATTTAAAAATTTTCTTGACTTTTTATTAGTATCTACCAAAATACCAAATTTTTTTTTTTTTTTTCTAACTTATTATTCTAATTTCATAAAATTATATATATAAATATATATATATATATATATATATATATATATATATATATATATATATATATATATATATATATATATATATATAATATATATATATATATATATATATATATATATATATATATATATATATATATATATATATATATATATATATATATTGGCATAAAAATAAAAATAAAATAAATATAAAATCTTAAAAACTAAAATTAATGTGTATCTATCTCAAAAATAAAATCACTAAAACTAAAATTAACGTGTATCTTTATTATTAATTAACTTACATAGTATCTATAAAGCTCAATTAACTTTTTAATTTGGGACATATTGAAGGAAACTTTCCCAAGCGACCATTTTGCAATTAGTTTCCTATATTTACAGTTGCTGTGAATTCAATAAGCAGAATTAAAACTCGAAAGAGAACATACCGATACAAAATCGATACCATAGATTACCTGTATTAAATAAATTTTGTCACGGATACTATGATTTAGTTCACAATGTCAATACAAAAAGATTGAAAGTACAAAACCCTTGAAATAAATGTAAAAACAACAATTAATTAAGCTTTTATTTATATTTTTATGTGTAATATGATGTGTAGTTTGTCAATAGTGTCACAGGGGTTCTGTCCTACCACAGTTAAAAAAGTAAATTTCTTAACTGAAAATAAGTTTTGCAAGTAATATTTATAGTTTTTAAATAAGAATATTTGCTGCAAATTCAAAATTAATTGCCTCGAGAACAATATTAATATTTCTCTTCAGTACTTTAATGTCTCGTGACATTTTTATTAGGAATATATAACAGATATAAGAAATTTTCGAGAAATAGAGATATTTATTAAGCTGTGGTAGAGCCCAATTCATTATATATATATATATATATATATATATATATATATATATATATATATATATATATATATATATATATATATATATATATATATATATATATATATATATATATATATATATATATAGTTTGTGTGGGTTTGTCCTTGTGTGTGTGCCCCCTCCTTGAAAAGGGCTCTGCCCGTGAGTGGTGGCGTTTTGTAAAAATATATATATATATATATATATATATATATATATATATATATATATATATATATATATATATATATATATATATATATATATATATACACGTATATTTGATCTTCGCTGTCTCTTTCTGATTCGTTTCCTTTTTATTTTTCTATACTTCCAATGAAGCTTTAAAAGTAATAGATTCTGTGACCCTTAGTATCTTCAGGTTCCGCTATGTGAATCCATGATTGTGTATCTTCCGCATATTTAAAAGTCGAAAATATTTCAATTAGTGGTTCTTCTTTAAAACATTACATGTCCTTCAATAGTTAATATCTGATGCTCGAAAAATAATAATTTCAAATGTTGAATCTTTAATTATTTTAAATATCGTGTGGTAAGAACTAACGTTCTCTTCGCTTTGCTGCTTTGGTTGGCGCCTTCCTTAGTTCCAGTTTGGAAAATCGTGGGTTCTTAGTTCTTTTTTATTATAAATTTAATCATCGAGTTAGACCTTTTCAAAAAATTTCCTTCGTCTATTTTTTCTGTTTGAAGTTAAGCAAAATTTTGAAGGTAAGGTAATTATATTTATCCTTTTATTATTATTCTATTATATACTACTATTAACCCGAAATTTGTAACACGCCTTCAATGCTTTAATTTTCGACCAATCACAGTGTTTAAAATGCACTTCCGCCTCCATTTTGACCAATCGTAATTAAGTTAATTAGCTTCGTACATTCTTTATATTTTTTTCTCGCATTATTTACTGCTTATTTAATTTATATATAAACGTTTAGAGCTTCACACCTTTATTCTTTATAAGTATTGCAAAGAGTCAGATTATTTTCAAATTTATTTTATTATTTCGTATTTTCATGTATAAAGCGTTTATTTTTTATTTTGGAGTTAGATAATTTAGAATTTATTTTCTTTATTTTTCGTTCATTTTTCATAAGATTTATGTAATTTTTCACATTTCCAGATATTTTCGTTTATTGTCAGCTGCATTTTCTCTGTCTTCTTCATTTTATTTGCCTCTTAAGTCCTTTGATTCTTTTCTTGTATTTTGTATTTATATAAATATATCTTTATTTTTGCTTTTGATCTTTATTATAAGCTCTATGTCTATTAATAGTAATTCACAGAATCAGTCGGATGCACAGGTAATGCCTCTCAGTTACAAATACCTCAATTTCATAACAGTTATTTCAAAGTTTGGCTTTGCATTTTAAACGCTAAACTTATATTATATGAGGTCATTTCGGAAAGAGAAAAATGTGCCATTGCTAAAGCCCATCTTACATTGCATATTTAGAAACACCTCTCTGATGAGGACAGGGACACTGTTAATTTTGAGCATCTAAGAACTTCCGCAATCTCTTTATTTTCAAAAAATTCGGCTCCTCACGTTGACGCCTCCTCACAGGCTACTCTCATCCCCACTTTTGAGAAGGTAGTCTTCTTATATGCTTCTCGTGGTGCTGTACCTGCAAACGTGAATCATATTGCCTTAGACCCCACCCTTGCTCATAATGATGCCACTCATGTTCCTATGGAGATCCGTCCTTTCTCTGATTCACAGCGGCAGCAAATTTGCCGTTATCATTTGTACTTTGGAACTAAAACACATTCATGTACACCAGGGTGTTTCTGTCCTGATAAAAAGGATCTCATTGTCAAATCACCCTCTCGTTCGGCTTGTTCGACCCCAGTTTCACTCCAGACAGGCCTCCGTCACAAGGTTCTGTGATTCCAGCTTCTAGGTCGTCGTCTGTGGCGAGTACTTCAGACAAACTTCCACCACAACCACCGGCAAACACGATATCGGTCATATAGAAAATGTTGTCCTAATTCCTGCTTTTATATTTCGGTAAAAATCTTTGGTGCTAAAGTAAACTTTTTGTGCGATACTGGCGCCTCCGTCAGCGATATTCCCCCTTCCTTAGCCCCGAGAATACCCCTTAAATCCATCTGCTATTCGTGCTTCCGCAGCTAATGGCTCCTCTTTTCCTTGTTACAGCGAGATTAGCACTACTTTTGGCCTGCCTAAATTCAGGCGTGATTTCCAATAGACTTTCATGGTCACGGATGTGATTAAACCTTTGCCAGGGATGGACTTTTTCCATCACTACGGCTTACTCATTGAATGTCGAAATTTCCCCATCTTAGGCTCTAAAACCGACCTTCTATTCAATTTTGTTTCTTGTGAAATTCCTCCCTATTTCTTTTCCATAACACTATTTTCTTCTGTGGTAGACATGTTACGTGGGTTCCCTAACTCAACTTCACCTCTTAATCCTCTGTACAGTTCCGTCTCTTCCTCTTGGGTGTTTCATAGGCTGGAAATTGGGGATGCCACTCCTGTTTTTCCCAGAGTAATACGCCTTGCAGAGGATAAGCTTGCCGTCGAAAAACATGAATTCTCCATTCTTTTGAAAGCCGGTATCACCCGTCCCTCTAAATTTCCTTGAGCTTCTTCTCTACATCACGTTCCTAAGAATGAATCAGGTCAGTGGAGACCCTGTGGAGATTTTAGAGTTCTTAATGCAGGCCATAGGACTTATCCTTTACCCTTGATCCACAGAATATCTGCAAAACTGCATGGTGCATCCGTCTTTATTAAAGTGAATCTTCGGAGGACCTACCACCAATCATCGAGTTAGACCTACATCCAGATGACATTGAGAAAACCGCCATCATAACTCCATTTGGCCTTTTCGAGTTTGGACATCGTAACGCTGGGGCTACCTTTCAGGGTTACATAGATTTTATCTTTCGTGATAGTCCTTTCGTATTTGTTTAAATGGATGACCTTATTTTCTCTTCTTCAGAAGAGGAACACGCTTTCTACCTTCGACAGGTCTTCCACCTACTTCATGAACAGTCATTGCGCCTGTCAGTTGAAAAGTGCCTCTTCTTCCAGTCTTCCTTGGATTTTCTTGGATTTAATGTTTCTTGGGAGGGTCTTTCTACTCCTGCTACTAAGCAAAATAAAATCTCTTCATATCCTCGCTCTACATATTATGCTTCCCTTCGTCGGTTTTTGGGTATGGTCAAATTTTATCGCCGGCTTATCCCAACTTTGCTCACAAGGTATGGTCTTATAGACTTTATTAAGGCTTGACCTACCAAGTCTTCTTCTGTTCCTTGGACTGACGAAGCTCTTCGTATTTTTGAGAACATTAAGAGAGCTATATCGTCCTTTTATGCCCTCCCTTTGCTCACCATGATGTGACGCATCTCCAGCTGGTCACTGACTCATCGTCAGTTGCTATAGGAGCTGCCTTGCATCAAATGGTGGACGGTACTCCGGTACCTATTGATTTCTTCAGTAAAAAGCTTACTGAGCCTCATCGCAGGTATTCGGCTTTGAATCGCGAACTTCTTGCTGCCTATTTTTTTGTGCTGCACTTTAATTAAACTTTTTCTTGAGAGTCGTGACGTCAACCTGTGTGTAGATCATAAATCTTTAGTTTCTGCTTTTTATAACCGGACTATAGCAAGAGTAATCGTGAGCAACGCCATTTGTCCTTCCTGATGGAGCATATTTTCTCAGTAATTCACATAAAAGGCTCTGACAATGTTTTTCCTGACGCTTTCTCTCGCTCTGTCTCTTCGTTTTCTTTGGGTACTGTGGACCTCCCTTTTTTGCTCGCCTTCAGGACACAGATCCAGAAATTCTTCCTCTAAGAGACAGACTTAAGTCTTTCACTTTGTCCGGCAATCTCTCAGTGTGGTGTAACGTTTCGACACCTCATTCACGTCCTTTTGTTCCTGCTTCCATCAGGAGGCAGCTCTTTGATGACCTTCATAGTATGTCCCATCCTGGGGTCAAAGCGTCCTTTAAATTCATTAAGGCACGTTATTTTTGGCCCAACTTGGATAAAGTCTTCCCCTTGAGTTAGGGAGTGCCACCAATGCCAGACTTAAAAGTGCAATGTCAAACAAAGTCCTCTGTAGAACCATTAAAAATCTCGTCACAGCGTTTAGAGACGGTTCACATTAAATTGTCGGCCCTTTTCCTGCTGCATCTCCTCCTGGGAATCTCTCTACCGTTTATCACTACCTCCTAACCTGCCTTGACCGTAATACAAAATGAATGGAAGCTTTTCCCATGTCTGGCATTTCTGGAAAGTCTGTTTTGTATGCTTTCCTGCATTGGATCTCCAGATTTGGGATGCCACTTTACATTTTTACACACAGAGGTACCCAGTTCGAAAGTGAGATTTTCTCAGAACTCTCTCACCTAATACGGTTTCCACCGGCTTCGAACCTTTGCCCATCATCCTAAGTCAAACGGCCTTGTGCATCGCTTCCATAGGACTTTAAATCCACTTTGATCGCAAGGAAAAATGATTGGCTGATTTCACTACCAATGGTTTTTCTCATCCTGCGTTGTATCCCAATGACTCTGGGTATTCCCCGTTTCAGGCTGCTACTGGCAAAACTCCTTTGTGTCCTGCTGACCTCTTTGCTTCCTCAGAACAAGCAGGATTTCGATATCTTCATATCTCACATGAAGGAACTCGAGTTTAGAGTGATTTTGCATTTACATCTGTCCAAGGACACTTCGTATATACAGGAAGCTTTAAAAGCATGTATCCATGTGTATGTCCGGGTTGATCGTATTCGAAAAGCTTTAGAGGCACTTTATACAGGTCCCTTCATAGTTATCTAGTGTTTCGACATATGCTTTAAACTTCAGCTTCCTAATGAAAGGTCGGACATGGTCTTTATTGAACGCTTAAAACCCGCTTTTGTATATAAACTTCCTTCATTCTCATCGTCTACTCCTTCCGCTTCCACATTTTCATATGATCCTTGAAATGCAGAGTCTAAGACTTCCGTTTCCGCTTCTGTATTCTCTCCTCCATCCGCAAGCTCAACATCTTCCGCATCGGCATCTTCACCTTCAGAATCTGCACTCTCTGATCCTGACACCCCTCCTGTGGATTATGAATCAACACGAGTAGTGTCTCCTTCTCCTACTTCGTTAGCTCCTTCGGATTTGGCCGAGCCTGTAGTTCAAAGAAGGAGGATTCCCCGTTTAAAAAAGGTTTCCTTTCCACCATATACTTTTATTAAATACTTTTAGATGGTCCGCACTAGTGCGGGAGCTAATATATAGTGAGCTTCTCTGTTCCTTTTCGAATTCGTTCCTCTTTTGTTTTTCTATACTTCCAATGAAGCTTTAAAAGTAACGCATTTTTTTGACGCTTAGAATCTTCAGGTTCCGCTACGTGAGTCCATGATTGTGTTTCTTCCGCATATTTAAAAGTAGAAAATATTTCTAATTAGAGGTTCTGAGTGGAGAAGGATGAACAGCTCCGAAATCTTATAAAGATCAAAATGGAAAAGTGGCTTATTTTCTAAGTCAAGAATCGAGGAATGAAGATGTTTTTAAATATTTCAGTTTAGGATAGATGAAAATATCTGTGAAGAACAGGGGTTAAAGAAAAGAAAAAGGTTAACACAGGTTGATGAGTCTTAGTCAAAGGAAAAATAATTAAATGTAAGCCTCTACATCAGAGAGAATCACAATCGGTTACATACTCTGTGATTTCGTGGGAGTTTTCCTTTGGCAGCAGTAATCATTCCAAGAAGAATCAGAGAAATACGCAGCATGTTAAACCATTGTGAGGCATCATAATATGAAAGATGTTTCTTCGCTGAGGAAGATTCCATTCTTGTGGAAGACTTGGAAAAACAAGACCAGAATATAAAAATGAAGAAAAGATTGTAAAGTAACTCAGATGAGGTAATTGATGAAAAATAAATGATGAAGCAATTTGAAGTTAAGAAAAGATCTATCAGGGATGAGCTTTATGAGTTGTACTAACTACTTAATGTCGTCAAGGACAGAGAATTGGTAAGAGAATATATATATATATATATATATATATATATATATATATATATATATATATATATATATATATATATATATATATATATATATATATATATATATATATATATATATATATATATATATATATATATATATATATATATATATATATATATATATATATATATATATATATATATATATATATATATATATATATATATATATATATATATATATATATATATATATATATATATATATATATATATATATATATATATATATATATATACTCGTATATCGATAATTTGCGATTTTATTTAAAATCCTATTGTGAAATTTATATTATTCCAAGATTCAAATTACGATAACAGTATTTAGTTCCAGGAAGTATATATAAAGAATGAGAGAAAAGTAGAAAAGTACTCTTTTAAAGATAGAAGATAGTTATTCCATCTTCAGTATGAAAATTTGAGAGAGAAAGTTTGAGGATTTGTAAAATATATATTAGCTCCACTTCTTGCAAATAGGAAATAATGAAATGAGAAGCTCAGTAATGCTAAATCCTTTCTTATAGGTAAGATATAATCATTCAATGTACAAAAAAAGATGTCAAAAATAACAAATAAACTTTTAGGATTAACAACACCGATGAATTTTCATTTTTAGAAATGGATTCTATATAAGGGAGAACCAGCCTTGTGATGCAAAAAGTTTTCAAAGTATCGCAGAACCTCCAACCTTCTAAAATCTGTTCATATCGAGACCTCTTAATTTTTTAAAGATACTGATAACAGAACTTTGATTTATAACCTATTACTATGAGGGTAATTATGTTAAGCAAGGTTTTGATGAATTAAAATGCGAGAAATAATGATATATCCAATAAAGATCATAGACAATCAGTCAAGATTCAATTAGGTTATTAGCTTTTTCAAAAGACAAAATGGACTAACGGTTTATGAGTGAATGATTTCTTTGTTGAAGATAAGGCGTTTTGATATATCAGCACTTTCGTTAATTTTAAGAGAGAATATGAGGAACTTAAGATGCTCTGGATGTCTACTTATTTGAAATGTTATAACTTTTCGATGCTAGGGAATTAGCCTTTCATTATTTATTTAAAATTGATTTCAGAGTCTTTTGATTAAGAAAGAAATTACTATAAGGAACGGAATGGGAATATCCTTTCTCTCGGACTTTGCCAAAGTGCAAAATAACAAAATTTCGTTACAAATCGTTCTGCAAACAAAATTTATTTCAATAATATCAATATAATAAATGGGAAATTTTTTGAAAAAAAGAACATTTCTCTTTGAAATTCTTAAAGTTAGTGGACTTGGCATTCTTGAAATTCCTTCTAGTCAGTGATCTGGCCTAATTTTGAATTGTAGTTTTGACCTAGACCAGAGGTGGGCAACTATTGGCACGCGTGCCATACGTGGCACGCCGATAATTTTTTTTCTAACACGTCAAACAATTGTTTAAATTTTTATAGCCATAAAAACGGCTGCACGCACCAGAAGTTGTCAGTTGACTTTGAGCTGCACCTTTGTGAGGTGTTCCCTGTACCTTATTAAAACTTGTGATTTATTGTTGTAGTTATTCAAAATAATTAAAAAAAAGTTATTCAGTTCAGTTTTATATGTATTTATAACAGAAGTTATATGCATTAATAATTTTTGGTTGGGACGTGGAAAAATTTTATGTCGGAGATTCTGTCGATTTTGGCACGCACTCTCAAAAAGATTGCCCACCCTTGAACTAGACTATTTTCTTATGATCTCATTTATGGAAATATATTACCAAATAAAGTTAAAAATAAATAAATAGAAATGTAGTTATATTAAATTTGAAAAGTTTTCTAATATTATGAAATTTTATTTTGAACAACTGATAAGGAATATAAGGAATATGATAATTTACCGACTAAGTACCTGTAGTACTCTCTAATTAAATGATTAACACATGCATGCACACCACTGTAGCCATAAATATATATATATATATATATATATATATATATATATATATATATATATATATATATATATATATATATATATATATATATATATATATATATATGTATGTGTGTGTGTGTGTGTGTGCGCGCGCGACTATGTCGGATTGTTTATATAACATTTGTTTTGCAAGTACATATTAAAACCACGCCTATTTTCCACTTCTATTACATTCTCATCAATCACGTGATATGTTCGGAAATGCCGCTCACGCCATCTCCATCCACGCAGAAAAGTTCAATAGGAACATCCTATTCTTAAAACACAAACTCAATATTGAAAGCCAAGCCCCTTTTTTCTTCAGTTTTCCCTTGAGAGAAAGTCACACTTTATCAATAGAGGAACAACTTTTGCTATAGACCCAAAATATAATAAAGGGATGAGAACTTGTTACAAAATTCCACAACGAACCAACTAACTTTGAGGAAAAAAAAGGCGCGGTAAACTTGAAACGTTCCGATGCTTCGATTGTACCAGATTGATCATTTTTACCGATACTTCTAACTGTCTCTTAGATAAACGGGAGAATAAAAGTGGTCTACACACAGTAATGGTTCAAGAAGAAAGAAAACAAATATTTTTCAATTTTACTAAAATATATATATATATATATATATATATATATATATATATATATATATATATATATATATATATATATATATATATATATATATATATATATATATATATATATATATATATATATATATATATATATATATATATATATATATATATATATATATATATATATATATATATATATATATATATATATATATATATATAATATATATATATATATATATATATATATATATATATATATATATATATATATATATATATATATATATATATATATATATATATATATATATATATATATATATATATATATATATATATATATATATATATATATATATATATATATATATATATATATATATATATATATATATATATATATATATATATATATATATATATATATATATATATATATATATATATATATATATATATATATATATATATATATATATATATATATATATATATATATATATATATATATATATATATATATATATATATATATATATATATATATATATATATATATATATATATATATATATATATATATATATATATATATATATATATATATATATATATATATATATATATATATATATATATATATATATATATATATATATATATATATATATATATATATATATATATATATATATATATTATATATATATATATATTATATATAATATATATATATATATATATATATATATATATATATATATATATATATATATATATATATATATATATATATATATATATATATATATATATATATATATATATATATATATATATATATATATATATATATATATATATATATATATATATATATATATATATATAATATATATTATATATATATATATATATATATATATAATATATATATATATATATATATATATATATATATATATATATATATATATATATATATATATATATATATATATATATATATATATATATATATATATATATATATATATATATATATATATATATATATATATATATATATATATATATATTATATATATATATATATATATATATATATATATTAATATTTAAATATAATAAATAATTAATATATATAAATTATATAATTAAAATTTATATTTTTTAATATTTTAATTATATAATAATAATATATAATAATAATAATATATAATAATAATAATAATAATAATAATAATAATAATAATAATAATAATAATAATAATAATAATAATAATAATAAAATAATAATAATGATAATAATTTTAATAATAATGATAATATTATTATATTATTATTATTATTATTATTATTATTATTATTATTATTATTATTATTATTATTATTATTATTATTATTATTATTATTATTATTATTATTATTATTATTATTATAAATGTTATAAATATTATAATTATTATAAATGTATTATTATGATTATTATTATTATTAAGATTATTACTATTATTATTATTATTATTAATGATATGACTGAAATTAAAATTATGCTACGATATTATTTGATATTATACTCATTATTAAAGTAATAAGACCCCAGTTTAAGGCACATAATTGCATCCTCATTAAGAATAGATTGTAAGTTGAAGCATTTTGGAGGGTGAGGGGAAAATGAGGGGAAGGGAAGGGGAGGGGGAAATGGAAAGGGGAGAGAAGGGGGAAAGGGGTCCCATTAAAATAAAGAGAAAGAAGCAACTTTGGAATGATGCCTAAACTGAGGATTAAAATTGGGGGCGTACTGATGAGGGGTAAGCAAATGAAGGAGTCGATGAAGAAGATTTCAAAGCTTCCATTCCAAAACCTTGACTTAACATCTCTGGTGTTGTCCCGCTTCCCTGCATCATGCTATTAATATATATATATATATATATATATATATATATATATATATATATATATATATATATATATATATATATATATATATATATATATATATATATATATATATATATATATATATATATATATATATATATATATATATATATATATATATATATATATATATATATATATATATATATATATATATATTATATATATATATATATATATATATATATATATATATATATATATATATATATATATATATATATATATATATATATATATATATATATATATATATATATATATATATATATATATATATATATATATATATATATATATATATATATATATATATATATATATATATATATATATATATATATATATATATATATATATATATATATATATATATATATATATATATATATATATATATATATATATATATATATATATATATATATATATATATATCGGAGGATCTTTTATAACGCTGCAATTTAAACTATTTATGAATCATAATTATTTTTTATTAAAACTTTTCCGTACTCAAAGAAGAAGAAAAAAAATTGTAAAGCTCTTTATTATTATTATTATTATTATTATTATTATTATTATTATTATTATTATTATTATTATTATTATTATTATTATTATTATTATTATTATTATATTATTATTATTATTATTATTATTATTATTATTATTATTATTATTATTATTATTATTTTATTATTATTATTATTATTATTATTATTATTATTATTATTATTATTATTATTATTATTATTATTATTATTATTATTATTATTATTATTATTATTATTATTATTATTATTATTTATTATTATTATTATTATTATTATTATTATTATTATTATTATTATTATTATTATTATTATTATTATTATTATTATTATTATTATTTATTATTATTATTATTATTATTATTATTATTATTATTATTATTATTATTATTATTATTATTATTATTTATTATTATTATTATTATTATTATTATTATTATTATTATTATTATTATTATTATTATTATTATTATTATTATTATTATATTATTTTATTTTAATTTATTTTTTTATTATTTTATTATTATTATATAATATTATATATTATATATATATATATATATATATATATATATATATATATATATATATATATATATATATATATATATATATATATATATATATATATATATATATATATCCTCCGCTGGGCAAAGGCCGGAGGCCTACCAATTTCCACTTGGTTGAAAAACTCTTTTCTGGTCGCTGGAGGCCATGTCCAGATACACTGCGTCTGAAAGCGTGCAAGTCAAAGGAAGTTGGAAAAATAGATAAAATGAATGTGTTCCAAACTTTACCAGTAGAGTACATGTAAGAATGAGCATAGAGGTTAAGTCTGGGGTCAGAGAATTGGACAGAGAAAGGATGATACTATGTAGAAAGTCGAGTCGCACGAGCCCTTCTCAGTGGAGGAGGTATGTGACGAGAGAGTTCAGAGGAGCAGAGTTCATTGTAATTGCGATTGTATAGAGAGAGTGACGCAACAATTCGACTGGCAGAAAGAGATTGGAGAGAGTTAGTGAAAGCATTAGAGTTGACGTGACGAAAAGCAATAGACTCCACCTTCTTAAGGAGAGCTGTATGAGTGGAACCACCCTAGATGTGGGAAGCATACTCACTACAGGGCGAACAACACCTCAATAGAGAACAAGTTGGAAATAAGTTATATATATATATATATATATATATATATATATATATATATATATATATATATATATATATATATATATATATATATATATATATATATATATATATATATATATATATATATATATATATATATATATATATATATATATATATATATAATATATATATATATATATATATATATATATATATATATATATATATATATATATATATATATATATATATATATATAACAAGATCACCACTTTAGAGTGGCGTGAAGAAATTCTGCTGGCGCCTCAGAACACCCAACCTCTTAGAAGTTTGTTTAGAAAGAGAAGTAATGTGATCTTTCAAGAAAGATCACGAGAAAAAGAAACACCGATGAATATTAAGAACAGATGAAGGTTTGAGTTGTGTGTTTTCAAGAAGATATAGTTGCGTGGAAGATTGTGTCGGGTGGAGAGATGGAGGAACTGAGTTTTTTGAGGCATTGAAAACAACCATGTTTTCTCTGCTCCAATTTGAAATACGTGAAAGATCAGGGGCTAGTTGCTCCAAGGCTACCCACCTTCAATCTATTAACTGCTGTTGGGAGGTACGTTTTTCGAACTGAAAGGAGTAATGAATTGCAAAGTCATCAGCATAGTAGTTATTAGAAATGCCAAAGAGCGGAAAACCAAGTGTCAGAGAGAAGGGAAAGAAGATCACCAATACAGCGTTTCTTATGAAATCCACACTGGCGATCAGAGACAAGATTAGAAGAATTGAGATGTTTCCAAATCTTCCTTCTAAGGATAGATTCGAAAACTTTAGAGAGAACGGAGGTTAAAGAAATGAGAAGGTAGTTGGAGGATTGAGAGCGATCCCCTTTCTTAGGCACAGGCTGAATGAGTGCATGTTTCCAGCAAGAAGGGAAGATTGAAGTAAAAAGACGTAGGTGAAATTTCACCAAGGCAGGGTGCAAACTCGGAAACACAATTTTTGTGAACCACGGGAGGAGAAATTACGTCTTTAGAAGAAATTCTAATTTTAGGCATAAATGAGTTGAAGGAGGTTGAAGGAGGAGGAATAGCTCCGGAATCGTTTAAAGTTGAATTAGAGACAAAAGTTTGTGCAAAGAGTTCCAGCTTTAGAAGAAGGCAAAACAGCAATTGTGCCATCGGAAAATACTAAAGGAGGGAAAGAGGAAGTAGAAAAGTTAGCGTTAACATTTTTTGCAAAATGTCAGAAAGAGCGTGAAGAAGAGGAACCAGAAATATTATTGCATTTTCTACGGAGAAAAGAGTTTTTGGTGTTTAAGATATATATATATATATATATATATATATATATATATATATATATATATATATATATATATATATATATATATATATATATATATATATATATATATATATATATATATATATATATATATATATATATATATATATATATATATATATATATATATATATATATATATATATATATATATATATATATATATATATATATATATATATATATATATATATATATATATATATATATATATATATATATATATAAAGTTGAGATAGCTTCGTTCCTTGTGAACTTTTAATCTAATTAGAAAGGTTGGCTTTAACCTTTCTAATATATATATATATATATAATATATATATATATATATATATATATATATATATATATATATATATATATATATAATATATATATATATATATATATATATATATATATATATATATATATATATATATATATATATATACTAACGTTTTCGTAACTAATTAATGAGGTTTTCTCATTTTCTCAAATAATAAAAAAAATAATTCATTTGGTACAGTTTTTTTTTTAAATGTATTTATTTTAATAAGCATTACTGAAAGTTAAATTGAATTTCTGAATGAGTCCAATATTAAGATGAGCAACTAACCTATAATTTTCATGAGAGAATGAGTTGGCATGAGCGTTCCATGATGCTGCGTCAACTTTGCTTGAAGGAAAAGACCATCCTGAGGGATCCATTGCAGCTCCACTTGATCCAATTAATCCATTGGGAGGGTTGTACTCTGAAGCTGAGGCATTTGATCCGTGGTGAGCTAAATGTGAAGTTGTCAAAAGTCCTGCAGAAGAAGATCCAGTAGTTATCCCTGTTGGCTGAAAGAGCGGACTGTGGTTAGTGGACCCAAGGAAGGAACTGGAAGTATTGGAATGAGTTCCAATCATTGACATCATCTGACCAGAGAGGTTTGACGAGGAAGTCAGAGCTGAAGAATCGCTTTGGGTAGAGACGCTACCTTGAGGTGCGGAACTTATGAGAGTCGAAGGGCGACACCAACTAGAATTTTCTCCTATTGGATTTTGAAAAAAAAAAAGTTAAATCAAAAGCATTCAAGTAATTCCATTAAATTTAGTATCTAAAGTTTTATATAACTAACTAACTAGCAAAGCCTACTAACTAGCTAATTTGATAATTGCTGCCAAGCTAACTAACTAGCTAAGTAACTAACATAGCTTACTAGCAGACTAGCCAACTAAGTATCTTACTAACTGACTTTTTAAAGTAAGTACATAATAAATAAACAAATAAATAAATAATAATTAAAAAATAAATAAATAAATAAATAAATAAATAAATTAAATAAATAAAATAAATAAATAAATAAATAATTAAATAAATAAATAAATTAAAAAATAAATAAATAAATTAAAAAATAAATTAAAAAATGAATAAAAAAATCTAAACTTTTATTAAAGCTAACAAATCCTTCTGACCTTGATTGTGAGGTAGGGAATGTGTCTGATCAATTCCATAATTTTGAGAGACTAAATTAGTTTGTCCGGTCAGTACAGATGGCGTTGTCGTGTTAACACTTGGAGCCTGGCACGTGACTGCATTGGAGGTAACATATGGTAGTGCATTACTAGTTAAATGGTTTTGGTATGTGGTCATCGATAAGGCATTTAAGTTTGGTACCGCAACGGCCTGGCCTGTCATCTGTTTTCTCCATCTCGCCCGACGGTTGCTAAACCAAACCTGAAAAGATTTGGATTTGTCTTTCACAGGTCAACATACTAAATAGGGAAAAATATTTTTTCTTATAAAATCAATAAAAAATCTAAACCAAACAAAAACTACTACTACTACTACTACTACTACTACTAATAATAATCAATAATAATAATAATAATAATTTATTATTATTATTATTATTATTATTATTATTATTATTATTATTATTATTATTATTATTATTATTACTTGGACTCTGGCTTCCGTCAACTTTGTTCTCTGAGCAAGTTCTTCCCTCGTGTAAACGTCGGGGTACTGAGTCCTCTCAAAGGCCTTTTCGAGTTCCTCAAGCTGTTCGGCTGTGAAGGTCGTCCTCGAGCGACGTGTCTTCCTTTTGAGTGGAATACCTGGCTCACTTTCAGTATCGCTGTCAGTATATTGTCCTCCTGGAACAGGTGACCTCACTGGGGTCAGT
Source organism: Armadillidium nasatum (assembly GCA_009176605.1). Classification (NCBI taxonomy): domain Eukaryota; kingdom Metazoa; phylum Arthropoda; class Malacostraca; order Isopoda; family Armadillidiidae; genus Armadillidium; species Armadillidium nasatum. The sequence continues at coordinate 38,946 of SEYY01004006.1, forward strand.
AATTTTATTATTATTATTGTTCAAAAGATAAGAAGGCAAAAGCAAGTTATCTTCGGCCTCTGATGTAATTATTACACATGGTGAACTTATAGTCGCTAAATGGAGCTAAAAACCTAGTACTTATAGTCAATAAATGGAGTTAAATCCTAGTACCCTTGTTTAACCAGTTGAACTTATAGGTCACTAAATGGAGCTAAAAACCTAGTACTGTTGTTTGACTAGTTGAACTTATATTCACTAAATGGAGCTAAAAACCTAGTACTCTTACTTGATCAGTTGAATTTATAGTCACTAAATGGAGCTAAAAACATAGTACTCTTTTTGACCAGTTGAACTTATAGTCACTAAATGGAGCTAAAAACCTAGTACTCTTTGTTTGACCAGTTGAACTTATAGTCAAAAATAGGAGTTTGACCAGTAAAAACTAGTAACCAGTACTGACCAGTTGAACTTATAGTCACTAAAAAGGAGCTAAAAACCTAGAACACGTGTTTGTCCAGTATAAAAAATTTTTAAGAGAAATTTTATAATTAATAATGGAAAATGCTCCTACCTATATATATATATATATATATATATATATATATATATATATATATATATATATATATATATATATATATATATATATATATATATATATATATATATATATATATATATATATATATATATATATATATATTATATATATATATATATATATATATATATATATATATATATATATATATATATATATATATATATATATATATATATATATATATATATATATATATATATATATATATATATATATATATATATATATATATATATATACATTCAATAATGCAAATAAAGGGACTTTTGAGATACCTTTTATATGCAAATTTAAAGGTAAATTGATAAGCTAATTCAATTCTTGATCTACGAATGACTTTATCTATATTTCTTTAATCTTCTTTAGTTCAATTATAATTTTTAATTCCTACTAATTATCTTTTAATTCCTACTAATATTGTAACAATAAAATCTGAACCAAAATATATATATATATATATATATATATA
>SEYY01004006.1:55000-57500 GCA_009176605.1 Armadillidium nasatum
ATATATATATATATATATATATATATATATATATATATATATATATATATATATATATATATATATATTTATATATATATATATATATATATATATATATATATATATATATATATATATTCTTTAGTTCTGTTTATTTTTTCTTCTAACTCTACTGACTATCCTTAATTCTTTGACTTTCTTAACTTAAAAATTGTGTTTCTTATATACTACAATGACTTTGTGACATGTTATGATTACATAAACTTATATGAAAAAATATCACATATTTCAGTGAACAACGTTATTTAGATTTGATGTTACTGTAAATGAAAAGATTCAGAATCCGAATCCGAATCGAGCAAGTTTTAGAATTCTCCAATCCGAATCCAGAACTCTCGAATTCGAATCCGAATCCAAATCCAGCAATGTTTTAGAATTTTCGAATCCGAATCCGAATCCAGAACCCTTGAATCCGAATCCTAATCCGAATCCAAATACAGAACCCTTGAATCCTAATCTTAATCCGAATCCGAATCCGAATCCAGCAAGTTTTAGAATTCTAGAATCCGAAACCGAATCCAAATCCATGAAAAAAATCTTCGAATCCAGATTCGGATTGGCCCATCACTGATATATATATATATATATATATATATATATATATATATATATATATATATATATATATATATTATATATATATATATATATATATATATATATATTATATATATATATATATATATATATATGAGTGTGTGTGTGTGTGTGTGTTTTGATGGATAGATGGATAGGCAAATAAATATAAAGGCGATTTAGAAATTAGTGAATAAAATATTTAGAGATAAAATCTGATATTTTTCCGTCAACAATTTTAACAGAAAAAGTAACTCGGAAAAAATTCTTTTGAACAAACCCAAAATCGCTCTTCGGAAAAAAACTTTTTTTTTCTTCAAGTGAAGGCGAGTAAAATAATTGAAAGAATAGCTATGTGATTATATTCATTTCTGGTTATGGGCATTGAAAAGGAAATTTTGAATTATTCATTGTAGAGTTCGAGAATATTTATTAATATTGAGAGTAAAGATGTTGACACAATTTAGAGTTAGGAATGACTTTAAAAAAAGAGGCAACCATTCAAGAATGAAAAATGTTTCTTTGAAAAAAAAACAAAAAAAAAAGGATGAGTGTCATTCATGCCATATCTCAATTTCATGAAAAAATGTTTTTGGGAGCGGCTTAAACGTCAACAATCAACATTCAACATTCAACATTCAACTAAAATAGACCTATCTTTTCGGCTAATTCGAAATAGAATTTTAAAAGTATAAAATTGAAACCTAAAATGTTAGAAGAATATTTTTAAAAAATTTAAATTTAATAAAAAAAAAAAAAAAAAAAAAAGATAAAACAATAAATAAGCACTAAGGTATTAGTTTCTTCTTTTTACAATATAGATATAGGGTGATCGTCATTTATATAGAAATAGTAATAGAATAACAACCATTATTAAAAGTTATTCCAAAAAAATAAATATATATATATATATATATATATATATATATATATATATATATATATATATATATATATATATATATATATATATATATATATATATATATATATATATATATATATATATATATATATATATATATATATATAATATATATATATATATATATATATATATATATATATATATATATATATATATATATATATATATATATATATATATATATATATATATATATATATATATATATATATATATATATATATATATATATATATATATATATATATATATATATATATATATATATATATATATATATATATATATATATATATATATATATATATATATATATATATATATATATATATATATATATATATATATATATATATATATATATATATATATATATATATATATATATATATATATATATATATATATATATATATATATATATATATATATATATATATATATATATATATATATATATATATATATATATATATATATATATATATATATATATATATATATATATATATATATATATATATATATATATATATATATATATATATATATATATATATATGTATAATAGTTATATATCGAGCCCCATTGTTCAGCAGGAGAATTCAGTTTGACCAGAAATTAAAAACATAAATTAATTCCACAAATTCCTGAAATGTCTCTCCTACTACTAATGTATAAATTTATTAAAATTGTGGGATTGCGTCTTACCTAAAATTCCGTCGATACTGTGATCCTTCCGAGGGTCATCATCACTTCTCTTTCCTCCGCGAAGGATTTTATTTATGCAATTCACCGTTGGGACATTCGATTTCTCAACAACGTTATCCTATTCAAAATATAAAAAATATATTATACACGTCATTTATGGATAGAGTTTGTGTGTTTTTTTCTTATAGATTTTGAAATTTATATATATATATATATATATATATATATATATATATATATATA
>SEYY01004006.1:65000-66101 GCA_009176605.1 Armadillidium nasatum
GCCATTGAGATGTCAAGCGCCACCACAGTAGACACCCCATAGTCCTTAAGGGCAGAAGACCATAAAACTTTGATTTAGAAAAATATACCATCAATAGACCTCGAACGTGGAAAATCATATTGAAGATCGGAAAAAAGGAAATGGGATTCCAGATGATTCAAGATTTTTTTTTTTTTTTTTTTTTTTTTACACGTCACCACAGCTCACGGTGGTGATGTGTAAAAGAGAAGAGTTGAGAAGAGAGAGAGTTAAGAATTGCTTCAAGGATCTTAGAAAGAATACAAGTGAGAGCTATAGGACAATAGTTAGAAGAATCAGAGCAGCAACTTTTTTTTCCGGATAGGTTGAGCAAATAGGCGTTTAAAACGCTGAGGGAAGGTACTAGTTTTGAGGCATAGAGAGAAAAGTTGAACGAGAGAAGGAGCCAGCTCAGAAGCACACTCCCTTAAAACTCGGGAGGAATGCCATCCTAGCCTCTTGCCTTCGTAATGTTCATAGATTTCAGAAGCCCATGCATCCGATCAAATGTAATATCAGGAAAAGGCATGAGATATCTGAGAGGAGAAGAATGAGAAGAAGGATTGCCGGAGTCTTCCAGGGTTGAATTAGGGAAGAACAGTTGTAGTATTAGCAACAGAACCATCAAACCGAATAAGAGGGGAGAAGGAAGATTTCCAAAATCTGTTAGGGATGTTTTTGGCAAAGCTCCAGAAAGATTTATCAGTAGGAGAAATAAGGAGGTCAGCGCACTTTCGATTTCCGAAAATCCGCTTTGCTCTTCGAAGATTATCCATGCAGCGATTCTTAGCTGAATAAAAAATTAGCGAGAGTGATAGGAGAAGGAAAATTTTTCCACTCAATACACACGATGTCTCTAGCCTTAATGGCAAGAGAACAAGCACGATTGAACCTTGGAATTCGAGGAGAGAAAGATTTAGAAAAAAAAGAATGAATCTACTCATCCAATCAACGATTACAGACCCCACTTTGTCTGCAGAAACCGAGGCATCTTCAGAGACAAAGAAGTCCCTCCATGGATAGATAGCTAACAAAGAAGCAACTCGAAGCCCCGAATTCAGCCTTTCAAGTGCCAGAAAATTC
>SEYY01004007.1:0-7500 GCA_009176605.1 Armadillidium nasatum
TTTATAAAAGAAATATATTTTACATTTAAAAATAACAATTTAAAATTGTAAAAGCCAAGTAAAAATGGAGGGAACGTACTTCAAGAATTTGTTTATAACGTGGATTACAATTTGAGATGGAATTATACATGATATAAGCTACATTTATTGTTTATTTTTTTAAATATTTTATATTTTTTTAATTATTTTTTAAACAAAAGGACTTTATTTTAATTATTAATTAGTTTTAAACGTTTCGTAAACGCGAACAATCATACGTATAAAAAAGTTAAGCATAAAATATGTTTTCTTTTGTTTACAGAAAGCGTACTTTTAAACGGTCACTATATATATATATATATATATTATATATATATATAATATATATATATATATATATATATATATATATATATATATATATATATATATATATATATAATATATATATATATATATATATATATTATATATATATATATACATATATCACCTTCCAGGTAGGACTACTTGTCATGGGATCTTCGAGGAAGATCCTAGGGTTTCACTGGCCCACGGCGGTACCGCTGGCTGGGCCAGGCCTATCGCGGATGCCGGAGATTATTCCCATCAGTGGCATGATGTACTCGTTTAACGACTGAGTCATTCGAGCTAAGCGCAAGGAGAGATTCACATTTCGCTCACCAGGCCTCGAACCCTGGACCCTCGATTGCTATCACGGGCTCGATCGACTGAGCTACGACCGCATATATATATATAATATATATATATATATATATATATATATATATAATTATATATATATATATATATATATATATATATATATATATATATATATATAATATATACGGGGGAGGGAACGCTCCCGAAGCGATGAGATTACCCCTGTTGGGTATACGGGTGTTAAGGGTACTCCTATCTCATCCCGGTGCCCAATGGTTCGCTCCTTTCCCGCTCACCTTCTATCTACACGGAGTGGCTCTCCTTACATACATAAACATTTCTAACACATCTTAAAAATAATTAAAATTAAAATCAAAATGGCGTCAACTTCGGTAGCCTCGGAGAAGCCACGGGGGGTGCTTCCAAAAATAGCCCCTCATCCACCCCTTCCTCCATCACCACTTGGGAGTTGGTGGCCTCCGGTGATGGGGTTGGTGCCACCAGGACTCGGCGCCGGCTTGTCCTAATGCACGGTCTATTTTTTTTCATTAATTTCTGCAACATTCGCGGTCTGCACTCTAATTTCCACTTTGTTGAACATCACCTCTCTTCTTCTAGACCTCACCTCTTATTCTTGACCGAAACTCAGATGTTTGAGCGTTCTGATAGCAAACCCTATTCTGTTTCCTCCTACTGTCTCTATCCTCAATTTTCAGCCAAAGGCGGTTGTTGTGCATATGTGCGCAACGATGTCGTTTGTTCTCGTGTCTCTAATTTGGAGTCTTCCGAATTTTCCACCTTATGGCTTAGGCTCTCTTGCCACTCTACGACTAAATTCATTTGTTCAGTTTATTTATCTCCTAATTCTACTGACTATGCTAAATTCTTCGACTATTTAAACTCCAAAATAGAGCACATTCTCTCTTCTTCTCCTTTCTCTGAAATCATCATATTAGGTGATTTCAATGTTCACCACCGCCAATGGCTTTCTTCTAGTTCTCATGATACAGCTGGTGAACGTGCCTTCCTTTTCGCTATCCAAAATGACCTTGAGCAGTTGGTGCAGCTCCCTACTCGTATCCCTGATCGTCTTGGAGATGAACCCAACGTTCTAGACCTTTTCCTAACTTCTAATCCTTCTCCTTATACTGTTAAACTCTTTCCTCCTCTGGGTTCCTCCGATCATCTTCTTATCTCTGTATCCTCTCCTATCTCTTCAAGTCTTCCGCAGGAAAGACCCCCTTCTACGGAAAGGAAAACGCTTGTGGCACTTCGGTGCCGCAAGCTGGTCGGACTTGCGGTCGTACTTCTTTGATTTCCCGTGGAATGATTATTGCTTCCGTGGGAGGGGTCCCTCGGAGTGTGCAGAACGCATTACCGAGGTGATTCTCTCTGGCATGGAGGCATACATTCCATATTCTTTCCCTTCTACTAAACCTAATAAACCTTGGTTTAACTCTGCTTGTTCTCGTGCTATCCGCCGCAGAGATGCTGCCTTCAGGGATTACCGTCGTCTTCAAACTCCTGAAACTCACGCTACTTATATTTCATCCCGGAATCGTGCAAAATCTATCCTTCGTAACACTAAAAACTCCTTTCTCCGTAAAAAATGCAATAATCTTTCTGGTTCCTCTTCTTCACGTTCTTTCTGGCATTTTGCAAAAAATGTCAACTCTAACTTTGCTTCTTCCTCTTTCCCTCCTTTAATATCTTCCGACGGCACAACTGCTGTTTTACCTTCTTCTAAAGCTGAACTCTTTGCTCAAAACTTGTGCTTTTGAGCTTGCACCCTGCCTCGGTAAACTATTTCGTCTTTGTCTATCTACTTCAACCTTCCCTTCTTGCTGGAAACGTGCGCTCATTCAACCTGTGCCGAAGAAGGGGGACCCCTCTCAACCCTCCAACTACCGTCCTATTTCTTTGACCTCCGTTCTCTCTAAAGTTTTCGAATCTATCCTTAACAGGAAGATTTGGAAGCATCTCAATTCTTCTAATCTTATCTCAGATCGCCAGTATGGCTTTCGTAAGAAACGCTCTACAGGTGATCTTCTTTCCCTTCTCTCTGAATCTTGGTCCTCCGCTATTCGGCATTTCGGTGAATCTTTTGCTGTCGCGCTGGACATATCGAAAGCCTTCGATAGAGTCTGGCACAAAGCTTTGATTTCTAAACTTCCCTCTTTCGGTATCTATCCTTCTCTCTGTGATCTTCTCGCTAATTTCCTTTCCGGTCGTTCTATAGCAACTGTTGTAGACGGCCACCGTTCATCCTTTAAATCTATTAATAGTGGTGTTCCTCAGGGTTCTGTCCTATCACCAACACTTTTTCTACTCTTCATTAATGACCTTCTCTCCATCACCTCATCTCCTATCCACTCCTATGCTGATGACTCCACCCTTCATTATTCCTTCCATTTTTAAAAACGTCCCACCCAACAGCTGTTGATAGACTCGAGAAGGGTAGCCTTGGAACAACTAACCTCTGATCTTTCCCGTATTTCAAATTGGGGCAGAGAAAACATGGTTGTTTTCAATGCCTCAAAAACTCAGTTCCTCCATCTCTCCACTCGACACAATCTTCCACATAACTATGATATCTTCTTCGAAAACACACAACTCAAGCCTTCATCTGTCCTTAATATTCTTGGTGTTTCTTTTTCTCGTGATCTTTCTTGGAAAGATCACATTACTTCTCTTTCTAAACAAGCTTCTAAGAGGTTGGGTGTTCTGAGGCGCCTTCAGAATTACTTCACGCCACCCCAGTTGCTTGCTCTGTATAGGGGTGTTGTTCGTCCCTGTATGGAGTATGCTTCGCACATCTGGGGTGGTTCCACACATACAGCTCTCTTAGAGAAGGTGGAGTCAAGGGCATTTCGTCTCATCAACTCTCCTACTCTTACTAACTCTCTTCAATCTCTTTCTGCCCGTCGAATTGTTGCGTCACTCTCTCTTTACTATCGCTATTACAACAGACACTGCTCTTCTGAACTCTCTCGTGCATACCTCCTCCATTGAGAAGAGCTCGTGCGACACGCCTTTCTACAGATTCTCATCCTTTCTCTGTCCAACTCTCCGACCCCAGACTTAACCGCTATGCTCAGTCTTACATATACTCTATTGGTAAAGTCTGGAACACACTCCCTTCATCTGTTTTCCCAACTTCCTTTGACTTGCATACTTTCAAACGCCGTGTATCTGGACACGTCGGCCACCATCGACCATGATTATAGACCTTTCCCAACTCCGGTGGAATTTGGTAGGCCTCCTGGCCTTTGCCCACTGGAGGAGACATAAAAAAAATATATATATATATATATATATATATATATATATATATATATATATATATATATATATATATATATATATATATATATATATATATATATATATATATATATATATATATATATATATATATATATATATATATATATATATATATATATATATATATATATATATATATATATATATATATATATATATATATATATATATATATATATATATATATATATATATATATGTGTGTGTGTGTGTGTGTGTGTGTGTGTTTGTAAGTGTTATTAAATGCTTTTATTGAAGCAAAGAAAAAAAAATCAGATGTTTTGAAAAACATTAAAATACCTCTCCTCCTCCTAACGTAATCTTCATTCTAGATTTGTACATGAAAAATATTATAGTGCTTCGGAAGTTAGACTTGTTGTTATATATATATATATATATATATATATATATATATATATATATATATATATATATATATATATATATATATATATATATATATATATATATATATATATATATATATATATATATATATATATATATATATATATATATATATATATAATATATATATATATATATATATATATATATATATATATATATATATATATATATATATATATATATATATATATATATATATATATATATATATATATATATATATATATATATATATATATATATATATATATATATATATATATATATATATAAGGATTGACATATGGCGTGGGTAACAAATTCAAAATGACAGAACACCAGCCCTTGATCATGCTGAGTGTACGTTAGGCCAAAAAAAAAAATAATTTTTTTCCCATAATGAAAGGTACTGGACCATTTTGAAAGCCACTAACACAAAGAGTGCCTCATACTTTTGATTAGCACTCTCCTTTTGTCGCTAAATATACCATTTCATTAACCTATACAACCTTAGTTTTCTGCTTCTTTTTAAAAAAAAGTTTAAATAATTTAGTCTATATATTTGTCCTTAAAGAAGCCACAAGAGGCTGACTAATCTATTCTTTATTATTTGGGGTCAAAAGTTAAAAAAATTAGAATTGCCTTACATCATCACTTGGGGGCTGTTATAAATTTTTTTTTGAAAAAAATCTATTATTTAAAAAAAAAATGTTTTTTTTTTTTTTTTTTATGAAAATAACGTTTTTGTTTGAAGAAAGATATAGTTTCTTTTAAAATTTTTGCTAAGATATTGTCAATTTTTAAAAAAATATTGTAGCCCCATCATTTATCTATAAAACTACCAAAAATGAAATATGATTTTTGTAGTTTTTTTTTTAATATTTTTTAAAAAAAAGTTGTAAATTTTTTTTTTTGACATTTTTGACTTTCATAGTCTTTTGGGCAAATAACAATTTTTCAATTCTGAAGCAAAAGTTTCAGAAAATTTTGCAATAGTAGGAACACACACTAAATTTCAGACCAAAAAAAATTTATGTGGCAGTAGATTTGAACTTTATTTTAACTTTAAACTTTAACTCCCTCGAACAGGAATGGAGTTTTTTCCAAAAAAGCCTATATTGAAATTTTCAGGAGAATTTTTTTTTTTTTGAAGAGGTGCTCTAAAGAAGCCACAAGAGGCTTTTACTTCTCTTACTTGGGGGCTGTTATTTTTAAAACGTTTTTGCTGCTAGAATTGTCAACTTTTCGGATTCATTTTTTCCTTTTTATTAATTAATTTCTGCAGTATACTTCAGCTTTATTTTAACTTTTTTTGAACACCACCTCAGTTTCTCTAAATTTTACCTCTTAATTTTTAGAGAAAACTAGAGTTTCTGAGAACATTTTTACTGCACCCAAACCTTTGTACCTTCAGAGTGTCAATCTTTATTTTATCTAAATTCTTAATGTAGTAAGTTTGGCGTAGTGAAATTATTTGCTCCTATGGGACAACATTGGTGTCTTTTGGCTTTGTCTGTTTTCTTATTCTAAGACCAAATTCATTTTATTTTGTGTATTTATCTTCTATTAATTCTAACTTTTCTAAATTTTCCGACTACTTAATTTTCAAAATTGCTACTTCCGACGGTTTTACATTAGTTCTTAAGATGCAGCTGTAAACTCTTCTACAATTTCCTTGTAAATATTGACGATTTGGTTATTTAGAGCCAATTTATTACTTGTTCAAAAGATAATCTTTAGAATGAAAAAAATCACTGAAGATTTCCTTTTAAGATCAAGCACTTTCCCTTACATTATTATTATCTTTTCTTTTGTGGGTTTCCATTAACTCTTTATTTCTCTAAGGAGAGGGTCCAATGTTAAAATCACCTTTTTAATTTCTTAAATTTAAAATTTACAGGGTTTATGCAGTTCAACAATCTAAGGAAAGCTCGATTTATGGCGTTTTTCTGTATCTATAATGGTTTGTAAGTTTTTGGTCAAATTTTCTCCAGAAAAAATGGTGAAAACAGGGGCGAAGCCACTGTTCGAAATGATCTGAAAATTTAGTTGTATATATATTCACAGATCCAATAGCTGCAAACGCTATGTGACGATTTTTTATATCTGTTTTAGGAAAAAAATATAAATGCCCTTGAATGTCCGACTATTTTTAAAATTTTACAAAATATACCTGGAAAATTTACCCTTCCGGAGAAAAAAAAACTACATGTAAGACTTTTTTTCAGTTTTTGGTGAATGCATAGAGGATGTAAAACGCTACAACTTTCTTTCAATATATCATTCAATGCTATTTATTCTTTTTGAGATATAACCACTCAAATTTGGATTTTTTTTTTAAATTGTCAAAATTTTAGAGGCGATTTCTCGAAAACAGCAAATTGCATTGATTGATGTATTGAGAGAAAGTTGAAGCCCTATAACCTCTCTATAAAAAAAGTAGGTGTAGTTTTTTTTAAATGTTTTTCTCCGAGGGGTTAAATTTCAAAAAACATTTACAGTTGGTCATCCAAGAGCATATATCCTTTTTTCTATATCAGATGTTAAAAATCGCAAAGTAGTGTTTGTAATTATTGGAACTATTTTACCAGAATTTATAGATGAAATAACTGAGAAGTATGAGGTTTTAAAAGAATCATATATTCCGGAGGTAGAGGTGCCCGTAGTTGAAAATCCTGGATGGAAGGATAATTTCAGGTTCATTTATATTCTGTTCTGTGCGTTTCGACAATATAAGGAAAATAGAAAATTACCAAATATAAATTTACTATCTCAGCCATCAATTCATTGTGCTCGATGGAATTCACGAGCAATTTACTCACTTATTGCTTATTTTTTGTTACCAAAATGTAGAGAAATACTTGAAAAATCAGTTTCATAGCTTTTGGTTAGCAGGAAAAATGGTTTTCTAACCAAAAATTTTAGTATGAGTTAAATGACAAACTACTGTCAAATGTTAAAGAAACTAAGTGCAAAGCTGCTGAAAAAATGTTTCAAAAGTAATTGGTACCAAGAAATTTCTGTTACTGTTATACCGCAATCAAAAATTGCTGAAAGGGGAATTAAACAATTGGAAGAATTAAAGGAAACTTGTAAAACTGATAAGTATCTGAATATAAAACTAACTGATTTTTCAAG
>SEYY01004009.1:0-10000 GCA_009176605.1 Armadillidium nasatum
GTAAATCTTAGAGCCGGAAAAAAGTATTGAAAATGATGTTTTGTTTTATATAATTGGGATGATCGGAAAAAAGAGTGCAGGAGTTGATTGCAAGAAGTGGGCTTTCTATAGATTTTGAAGGAAAGATTGGTCATTTTGACATATAAGGAGGTCCAAGAACGGGATGTTGCTATTATTTTGAGTCTCATAGGTGAATTTGATAGAATCGACTAAGCTATTCATTTGCATCAGAAATTGTTGCATGGGAAAATCATTTGGAATTATGGCTAAAATGTCATCAACATAACGAAACCAACAGTGGATATTGTTATATAGAGGGAGTGTGGTTATAAGTCTTGTTTCATAAAATTCCATGAGCCAAAACGTTTTCACCTTTAATAATAAATATTATCGACAAATTTTCGGTACAGGCATGGGAAACAGCCTCAGCCCAATAGTTGCAAATTTATATATGGAATTTTATGAAACAAGGGATATCCTCTTTTTTAATCTTCTTTGTTATCTCGTTTTAGTGTTTTACTTTTTACTCTTTTAATCTAGTGGTTTAAAAATTAAATTTGATATATAATTAGAACACGAGAGGACTAGTGTTCTTTAAATTATAAAATATATATATATATATATATATATATATATATATATATATATATATATATATATATATATATATATATATATATATATATATATATATATATTTTGGTGGGCCTCCGGCCTTTGCCCACCGGAGGAGATATAAAAAAAAATATACGAGGTTTGCCCTAGAGGTATTTGACCTTTATTCATAAAAAATACTCTTTTCCAGATATATCAAATTTGCACTAATCTTCTTCAAAGTAATCCCCCCTGGGCAGCCACATATGTCTCCGAATAGTTCTGCCACTATTAGAAGCAGCGCTGAAAGCTTCATTTGGGATGGTGCACAGATGGTCTGACGCATTCAGCATAATGTCTTCTCTGGACTGAAATCTAATCCCTTTGAGTATTTTCAGCTTGGAGGAAAAGCAGAAGTCACATGGAGAGTAGAGAGCCTAACAAAGCACAAGTATGTTGTGTTTGACCAGGAAACTGAATCACATGTGAAGAATGGGTGGGTGCGTCATCGTGATGCAGTTGCCAATTGATTATTGTCCACAAATTTGGCCATTTGCTTAGCACAGAATCACGAAGGGGACGCAAAACCTCTAGGTAATACTTCTTGGTGTTTGTTATACCATATGGCGCGTACTAATGGTGGATCAAGCCACTGTAGTCAAAGAAGACGGTCAGCAGGACTGGACATTGCTGCAGACCTGCCTTCTTTTATCTCGGGAATGTTGGATACTTCCTTTGTGAAGACTGAAACTTGTTATCTGGATCGTACCCATAAACCCATGACTCATCGCCAGTGATCACTGTGCTGAGGATATTGGAATCGTTGTTCACAGTCTTCAATATGCCCTGTGAGATCTCCAAACGTCGCTGCTTCTGCTCAATCGTTAGTAGCTTTGATACGAACTTCTCTGAGATTCACCTGAAGCCCAAATTCACATTCATAATAGAATGAACGGATCCAGTGCTGACGTCCACCTAGTATGCAAGTTTTCTGATTATCATTTACCGATCCTGCATCACCTGAGTCCTCATTTGGTCAATGATGACTTCATTTCGTGAGGTTGAGGGCCTACCAGAACATGTTTCACTCTCGACTGATGTGTAGCCATCTTTGAAACGGTTGCATCACTCCTTTAAATGTGTGGTGCCCATTTCTTCGTCCCCGAAAGCCTCTTGTATCATGCGGATAATTTGCGCTTGGAAATCGCCAAGCTTTATAAAAAATTTAATGCAGCAGCATTGTTCAAGTTTTTCCGTCATTTTGGCAAAAACGAAAATCTGACGACGATCACTTACGCTTACTCACTCATTGGCGGTTTGTCAGCGAATTACAGATCTGTAGCTGTGAAAGCACTCATACATGCGCATAAGGTTACTTAAAACTGCTGATTTAGTGGAAGTGTTATGAAAAGAAAACCAATGTATATAAGAAGGATTTGAATTTGGTTTTCTATAGATTTTTATTAAAGGTGTAGTTGAAGTATAAGTAATTAAAGTGTCTAGAAAAGGTATGCTATTATTATGTGAATATTCGACTGTGAATTTTATATTGTTGTGTATATTATTAATAAATTGTAATATTATATTTGTGTTTGTATCCTTTGGAATTAATGAAAAAATGTCATCTACGTAGCGATACCATATTATGTTATTGAATTTAGGAAAAATGAAATAATATTCAATGAGCTCCATACAGATGTTGCTAAAAATGGGAGATAAAGGAGAGCCCATACTTAATCCGGAAATTTGTTTATAATATTTATCTTCAAAATTAAAATATGCATTATCTATCTAACATACATTAAAACCAAAAATAAACAAATCCGATAACAATATAGGCGTCTACAAGATACCTTGCAACCAATGCAATAAAATATACATAGGTGAAACAAATGATTTCAAGAGACGTCTGTACCAACACTCACTTGATCTCACAAATGATAACAAATACTCCTCACTTACAAATCATAGAAATATTCATAATCATTTACCTAACATACAAAATTCTCAATTGATTAAATCAGTACAAAATACAAATAACAGAAAATTAATAGAGACTTTTATCATCAAAAATACACAAAACATTAACTTAATAAAAGGCGACATTCCTCTTGACAACATCACGAATAAAATGCTAAATAGATCCAATAGTTTAGGCCGGACCTTGAAAGATCTACCAACGTTGCCAGAATAACCATCTAAAAAGAAGCTATACCAAAATTAACATCAAGCCTAAGAAGAATTTATATAACTCGTTCTGAAGAAGTGTCTCGAATTACGAGCACGAAAGCTCAACAGTTGTTATATTTATTTTATTTTTACTCCAAATGTTTTAATTAATGTAGTGAATAAATTTTGTGCCTATTTACTTATATTGCTTCAATTAAGGGTACCTGAGAATAAATTTAAACATTTACGGTTCAAATATAGTAAATTACAAATATATATATATATATATATATATATATATATATATATATATATATATATATATATATATATATATATATATATATATATATATATATATATATATATATATATATATATATATATATATATATATATATATATATATATATATATATATATATATATATATATATATATATCAGAGCGAAGTGCGTCGCCAGTTACAAAAACAGAAAGTCACCCCACAACATCTCTCGCCTCTGACAATTTACTTAACCAAGAATCTTCAATTTCTGCTGTTGTAATTTTTTTCCTTGGTAATGAATGGTATATATATATATATATATATATATATATATATATATATATATATATATATATATATATATATATATATATATATATATATATATATATATATATATATATATATATATATATATATATATATATATATATATATATATATATATATATATATATATATATATATATATATATATATATATATATATATATATATATATATATATATATATATATATATATATATATATAGCATATGACCACCGCTCACGGGCAGAGGGGGTGCTAGAGCAACAGAAAAGTAAAATAACCCACAAACCCCACCTAACTCAAATTTCACAGGTGAGCACAGACGTGGGCTTTAAAGGAATGGATATCAAATTCAACAAGCAAACATAGGTAGCAGGAAAAGAGGAGGCACCACAGCGAACAAGCCTAGAGTTGCCTATGTCTACACAAAATTTATGTTCAGACAATAGACCTCTTGTGCTACGAGGATGCCGTAAAGGTGGAATTATGCGAGTGTACAGTTCCCTGGAGCATTTTTCACTGTAGTACCTATGGAAAAGAGAGACAGGGTACCAACGTCACGTCACATAGATAAAGGGTCAAGTGAATTTGTAATTTGTTTATATGTCTTTTAGCCTTTTACTCAAGCCTATCCAAAAGACGGGTGAAACCTGAGCCACTCTTGATGTGAGAGCAGTATTCCATACAAGGGCGGATGAGGCTCTTGTATAATTGGAGTAACTGAAAAGAGGAAGAAATTTACGCAGCTTAAGAACTCCCAGCTTCTTTAGGCCGTCCTAGCAACCATTGTGATGTTAGGTTTCCAAGATATTTTTTTGTTCATGTAAACTCCAAGAATATTTATATTGTCAACAGGAGAAACGGGAGAACCATCGAAAGGAATAGAAAAGTTAGGAGGAGTCTTTGAGACGGAGATTTCTAGAAGTTAAGTTTATAAGAAGTTGAATTTCACAAGGTTGAGAAGACCCCACTTGAGAATTCCATCCCAATCTGCAAGGATGAAATTGGAGAGATGAAGACAAGAGGCAACTCTAGATGCAAATTAGGGAGCAGATTTGAAATGAGTAGGAGATAATGGAGAGTCGAGTCATCGGCATATGAATGGATAGGTTTAGACTAGCAACTGAGAAGATCATTAATGAAAAGTAGGAATAGAGTAGGGGACAAGAATTGAAAACTACTATTGACAGAGAAGGAAGAAGAAGTCGCACAATCAACAACAGCCGAAATGTACCGATTAGAAAGAAAGCCTGACATAAGTAAGCGAGAAGAAGAAGGAAACCCAAAGGAGAGGAGTTTGGAGAGCAGTAACGCATGCCATATACGGTCAAAGGCCTTGGATATGTAAAGCGCCATCACACAAGTCTCCCATGGTCCCTAAGGGCAGAAAACCAAATATCTGTGAAATAAGAAATAATATTAGCAGTAGACCTCGAGCGCCGAAAGCCATACTGATGATCAGAAAGAAGAAGATGAGATTCCACATGATCTAAGAAATGAGAGTTGAGGGGAAAGTCCAATTTTTTTTGAAAACTTTTTTATTTTTTGACCAAATGAGCTCAAATTTTCAATATAGATAGCTTTTTTTCAGACGAAAATAGTCCATTTCTAACGTTTTTACGAGGGATTAACCGTTTAGAAATTATTTGTGGTCAAATGTTGAAAAAAATAGAGGGGTCAAACCACTAGCTGAAAATTTAACTGAACAATCTTAGCCCCAATTTCTTAGATTTGTGGGAACAGATTTTTGATATCACGACTAGAAAAAAAGTTTTAAGCACTTGAATTTTTGGAAAAAAACATACCATTCCTGAGAAAAAAAAAGTGTTTAAAAAAAGCTACCCACAAATTATTTATTGGATATTATTTAGAGGAGGGATAGATCTACCACTTTTACTTAGAGCATTATTAAATGCTATTTGTTTGAAGAAAGATAAAGATAGCTTCTCAAACTTTGGAAATTTTTGAAAATTGGTCAAAAATGGACGTTTATTGAGGGCTATATCTCGGAACAAACGAATCGGATCGAATAACATATAAAAAGGAATTTAAGGAATTTATAGCTCCATTACTCCTCTATACGAAATTTAGTAGTTGTTGCTTTTTTTAAATATTTTTTTTAACAAAAATGAGGATTATTTTTTAATTTCCTTTTTCGATAGTGGAGTAGTTATTCGCTATTAAAATTTTTTCATAACTCTGGGAGTGAAAGTCTATTAGAAGCTTTTGTAGATAATAGATAAAGGAAGACAAGCACACCAAATTTCAGACCAAAAAATTTTTGGACTTGGCTTCACCGTAGATTTAAACATACCTTAAATCTCCGAAATAGCTTCTAAACTTTAAATCCCTCGTAAAAGCGTTAGGAATGGAGTTTTTTTCGTCGGGGAAAAAGCTATTTATATTGAAATTTTCAGGAGATTCTGATGAAATCTTAAAAAAAGCTAGACCCTCCTATTAAGAAGGATTTCAAAATCTTAGGCAGAATACAAGTAAGAGCTATAGTGCGATAGTTAGAAGGATCAGAGCGGCTACTTTTTTCGGAATAGGTTCTACTAATGAGCGCTTCCAACGCTGAGGAAAAGTATTAATATTGAGGCACAGAGAGAAAACTTGACCGAGAGATAGAGCAAGCTTAGAGGCACACTCCCTTAAAACTCGGGGAGGAATACCATCTGGGCCACTTGACTTTCTAACGTTCATAGATTTCAGAAGCCCATGCACCTGATCAAATTTAATCACAGGCAAAGAAATGGGACATCTGGGAAGAGGAGTAGGAGGAAGATTGCCGGAATCGTTTAGGGTTGAATTAGAGGAAAACAGGAGGCCGAAGAGATTAGCCTTTTCAGAAACATCAGAGCGAGTAAGAGGAGGAAAGACGGATTTACAGAAGTTGTTGGAGATGTTTTTGGCAAGAGGCCAGAAATATTTATCAGCAGGAGAATTTAGGAGCTCAGCACATCTTCTTTTAATGAAAGCCAGCTTTGCTGGTAGAAGAATATCCCTACAACGATTCCGAGCTGAATGAAAATTAGCAAGAGTGATAGGAGAATTAGAATTTTTCCATTCTCGATACACGATGTCTCTAGCCTGAATGGCACGAGAGAAAGCTTGATAGAACCATGGATTTTGAGGAGAGAAAGATTTAGATGAAGAAGGTATGAACCTGCTCATTTCATCAACGATTATAGCCCCACCTTATCGGCAGAAAGCGTCTTCAGAGAAAAAGAAGTCCATCCTAGGATAGTTAGCATAGAAGCAATGCAAAGCTAGGACTAGTTGTGAAGGACTAGTTGTGAAACATAAGTCAAGAGTGTTCAAGAATTGGTTGGGACGTTCCGGAATGTATTTTGGTTCTTTAATCAGCTGCTCCAGATCGTTGAGAATGCTGAATGATTAGTCTCCTCCCTTCAATGCGTGCATTGAAATCCTCTTAATAGAGGACCTCAGTATTTGAATGCGAAGATGTAATAGTCTCGTGAGATGTAGTTAAGTATTCAAAAAAGATAGAAAATCTGTTCTATTGAGAGAACAGTAACAGAAACACAAGATTATCGTAGTGGTAGGAAGAAAGATTTTAAGCCCCAGAACATCGAATTTAGGAGATTCAAGATTTGTAAGAAGTGTTACCGGAGTGTTAGTGTTTACATAGGAAATTATGAAATAAGCTATAGTTAGATATATTAAAAAAGTTTAAGGAGAAATTCTTATATATCTGGGGCTCAGACAAGAGCAAAAGATTTTGGTGAGAGTTAGAGACGTGATATTCCACAGATGCCAAATTAGAAAGTAAGCCACGGAAGTTGGTAAAGTTTATAGAGAACCCACACCTGCGCACACCCGCCATTCTACGCACACATTCACAATTTAAATCAGGCAAACAGACAAACAAACAAGAAAACAAAAAAAGAAACCGACAAGCAAACAGATAAACAAACAATCAAGCAAAATAAACAGTCAATCAAACAGACAAACAAAACAAGAAAACAAAGTAAAACAGAAATAATATTTACATTTGAAACCCAAATTTTAAAACGGTAAAATGAATTTAAAATCAAAAATTTAAACTTAAAATAGTCTTAAACGATTTTAAATTAATTCAAATTATATAAAATGGAAATAATTTTTATTCTCAGAATATAAAACTTCCCAATAATAAATCCTGTATTAAGTGAAAATTAAAAAGTTAAAACTTGAACTTATCTTTAAAAATGCAGATGATCCACGTAGTAAATATTAAGTAAGCTTGTAGAATGTAAATCAGTTAAAACACTTAAATTAATGCAGGACAATGATTGAAAAAATGTAGAATAAAAAAAAATAAAAAGACACATACACATTTTCACTTAATAAACACAAACACATGATAAGAAAAAAAGTAAATAAATAAAAAATAAAGTTAAATGCCCCAATGGGAGAGCAAAAACACATCCTCCCTCTACAAAAGCCGAACCATATATATATATATATATATATATATATATATATATATATATATATATATATATATATATATATATATATATATATATATATATATATATATATATATATATATATATAAAAGTTTGAGGTCGGAGAGTTGTATAGAGAAAGAATGAGACTGTGTAGAAAAGCATGTCACAGGAGCCCTTATTAATGAAGGATGTATACTCCTGAGAAACTATAATGTATTGCACCACATTGAAACCTCGGGGGCACTCACTTTTGCTCGTCCTCGACACCTTGCACCTGAGAGGCTCGAGGTTGCTTGTGCAGAGTTCAACCACATGCTTAAACTCGGCATCATTTGTCCTTTGAAATCATCTTCGAGTTCTCAGCCGCATCTTGTCCCAAAAGTCATTCTTGGTGTCAAACGTCCTTGTGGGGATTATCGTGCTCTGAATGCAGTAACTGTGCCCGTGAAATACCACCTACCATAAATTTAGGTCTTTACGTCTCACCTTCATGGCTGTTTTTTTTCAAAAGTGGATTTGGTACGTGCTTACCACCAAATCCCCCTAGCACCGGAAGACATTTCTAAGAAAGCTGTGACAACTCCTTTTGTTTTCAAATTACTTCGTATGCAAAAACCTTCCAGAGGTTCATGGATTCTGTGATCCATGGACTTCCCTTCTGTTGGGCTTATCTATATGATTTTCTCATCGCTAGTCCATCTCCTGAGCTTCATAAACATCTTCGTGCCGTCTTCTCCAAATTGCAAGAATTGAATCCCTCATTTTTCTAGGACATATTATCTCTGCGCAAGGAGTTTTGCCGCTCCAATATTGTGTCTCAGAGACTCGCAATTTTTCAATTCCGGAAACTCAGCGTAAACAACGTCAGTTCCTGGGCATGATAAAATTTTATCATTGCTTCATTAATTCGGCAGCAGCACTGCTTATACCTCTTACTTCTCTTCTTAAGAAGAAGAAAAGAAGCCAGTCAATCATAGTACATTAGGCCAACACCACACATCAGGCCTTTCACGATGAAAATTCTATACTTGCAGATGCAACTCTTTTAGCGTACCCGCAGGAGTCAGCCCCTAACCACCTTCATGTCGACGCCTATTATTTTTCAATTGGTAGTGTCCTGCAGTAATATCAGAAGGGTATTTGTTTCCCTCTTGCCTTCTTTTCCAGGAATATTCAGTCGGCTGAGACACGATACAGTGCCTTCAGTAGTGAACTTCATGCTATTTGTCTTGCCATTCGGCATTTTAGCTACTTTTTTGAGGAATGTTCCTTTCATGTTTTGACTGTTCAAAAGCCGATCACCTTCGCTATGAAGTCTTGCAATGAACGTCATTCTCCTCGCGAAGCACGTCATCTTGAATACGTCTTGAAGTTTACCAAGGACACCATACATAATCATGACCTCCTCGCTCAGCATATATATCAATTTAACACAGCATTTCACAAATTTGATAGAAAAACATTCACATTGCTACTGAATTTATCCTCCATTGACTCATACTTCATCTTTAACAACACCCCCTTTCAACAGTGCGATGGGGTGGCAATGTGGTTCCACCTGGACCACATTCTGGCAGATTTTTTCATTTATCATCTAGAGTCATTCTACCTTTCAGCATCTTCTATTGTCGCTGCCCATATTTTATAAAGGCGATTGTTGTAATCATTCCATGGAAAATCAGAGAAGTACAACCGCAAGTCAGACCAGTTAGTGGCACCGAAATGCCAGAAACGTCTCCTCACCGAAGGTGGGGGCCGTTCTTGCGGAAGACTTGAAGAGACAGGACAAGATACAGAGATAAGAAGGTGATCGGATGAACCCAGAGGAGGAAAGAATTTAACAGTGTATTATGTTGGGTTCATCACCAAGGCGATCAGGGATACGGGTAGGGAGATGCACCAACTGCTCAAGGTTGTTCTGGATAGAAAATTGGAAGGCGAGTTCACCAGCTGGATCGTGAGAACTAGATGAAAGCCATTGGCGGTGGTGAACATTGAAATCACCTAATATGATGATTTCGGAGAAGGGAGAAGAAGAAAGAATGTGTTCTATTTTGGAGTTAAGATAGTCGAAGAATTTTGGATAGTCTGTAGAGTTAGGAGATAAGTAAACAGAACAGATAAATTTAGTTGTAGAGTTGCAAGAAAGTTTAAGCCATAAAGGAGATTCAGAAGACTCTTCACGCAGAACAGACAACATC
>SEYY01004009.1:12500-27500 GCA_009176605.1 Armadillidium nasatum
TACACCTCACACATCTGGCGTGGTTCCACACATTGAGCTCTTCTCGAAAAGGTGGAGTTTAAGGTTTTTCATCTTATAAACTCTTTTGGTCTTGCTAACTTTTAAATGTCTTTTTGTTTTGCAGGTGGACCAGGAAGTGGCAAAATGGCTCACGCTCAAAATTTAGCTGATTTGCATTCAAGTTATAGACACATTAACATGACTTTAATAATGAGTGAATACATAAAGGAAAATGGTACGTTTTATTCAAATTTAGCTTCCTTTTACTTCATATTTTTATAATTTTTGAATTAAAAATTTTTGTTTTCTGTTCAAATGAATGTTTTTTTCAGGTGCAGATTTGAAAATTTTAATTGAAAAGTTTCCAAAGGATTATTTTTACAGCGTTTTAATAAAGTTTCTATATATATATATATATATATATATATATATATATATATATATATATATATATATATATATATATATATATATATATATATATATATATATATATATATATATATATATATATATATATATATATATATATATATATGGGGGAGGATGTAGCGCCGTCCGAAGCGATGCAAGTACCTCCCATTGAACATAACCCGCGGAGTGATAGGATGGGCAAGACCATTACCTTCACTCCACTGCCCTTTGGTTCATTCCTTTTCGCGTTTCACCTTTTCATACTGGAGTGTCTATGCTCCCGCTACCTCTCCACCCCATTTCTTAACATGTTCCCACAAAATTTACAAGCGCTTACTCTTACATTATCTTTATAAAACAAAACAAAAAAAATGACGAAACTCAGAGCTGCCTCGGAGATGCTTCGAGGGGAGGCATCCAAAGGCTGACCCTCATCCACCCCTCACCCCATCATCACTTGGGAGTTGGCGGCCTCCGATGATGAGGGATGGTGCCGTCATGACCCGGAGTCCGGCTTGTCCCGGTACACGGTGTTCTTTTTTCATTAATTTCTGCAACATTCACGGTCTTTTTTCTAATTTCCCCTTTGTCGAACACCATCTCTCTTCTTCTAAACCTCATCTCTTGTTTCTAACCGAAACTCATGTGCTTGAGTGTGCTGACCACAAACCTTATTCTGTTACCTCCTACACTCTCTATCCTCAATTTTCAGCCAAAGGCGGTTGTTGAGCATATTATCTGAATTCTGAATTCTCTACTGAATTCTCTTAAGCTCTCTTGCAATTCTAATACTAAATTTATTTGTTCTTTTTATTTATCTAATAATTCTACTGACTATAAAACATTCTTCGACTATTCAAACTCCAAAATAGAGCATATTCTTTCTTCTTCTCCTTTCTCCGAAATCATCATTTCAGGTGATTTCAATGTTCACCACCACCATTGGCTTTCATCTAGTTCTCATGACCCAGCCGATGAACTCGCCTACGTCTTTTCTATCCAGAACAACCTTGAGCATTTGGTGCAGTTCACTACCCGTATCCCTGACCATCTTGGTAATGAACCCAACATACTTGATCTTTTTTCAACCTTTTATCTTTCTCCTTATGCTGTTAAACTCTTTCCTCCTCT
The DNA here is from genome assembly GCA_009176605.1 of Armadillidium nasatum. NCBI lineage: Eukaryota > Metazoa > Arthropoda > Malacostraca > Isopoda > Armadillidiidae > Armadillidium > Armadillidium nasatum. The sequence goes on from SEYY01004009.1 coordinate 14,046, forward strand.
GGGTTCATCCGATCACCTTCTTTTCTCTGTATCTTGTTTTGTCTCTTCAAGCCTTCCGCAAGAACGGCCCCGTCTTCGGCGAGGAGACGTTTCTGGCATTTCGGTACTGCTAACTGGTCTGACTTACGATTTTACTTCTCTGATTTCCAATGGAATAATTATTGCTTTTGTGGGAGGGGTTCCTCGAAGTGTGCAGTGCGCATAACCGAGGTGACTCTCTCTGGCATGGAGGCGTACATTCCATATTCTTTCTCTCCTACTAAACCTAACAAACCTTGGTCTAACTCTACTTCTTCTCGGGTTATTCGCCACAGGGATGCTGCCTTCAGAGATTACCGTTGTCTTCAAACTCCAGAAACTCATTCAACTTATATTTCATTCCGGAATCGGGCAAAATCAATTCTTCGAGATACCTAAAACTCTTTTCCCCTCCGCAAATGCAATAATCTTTATGGTTCCTCTAATTCTCGCCCTTTCTGGTACTTTGTAAAAAATGTCAACTCTAACTTTGCTTATTCCTCTTTCCCACCTCAATTTTCTTCTGATGGCACAACTGCCATTTTACCCTCTACTGAAGCTGAACTCTTCTCTAATACTTTAACCTATAACTCTACATTAGACGATTACGGAGCTATTCCTTCTCCTTCAACCCCCTTTAAAATAATAAAATTACATTATTAAAGTTCCTATATTGCTGCTCTCGGTGTTTAATGATGGTTTGAGAGTTGTTATAGGAAATGATTCTAAAATACGTAAATCTAATGAGTGGTTGATTTGTGCTATTCTTTTGAAATTGGATGGGTTTAACTGGTATTGATGTTTTAAGGTGTGTTCTCTGATTTTAGAATTGGAAGGAGTAGTTAAATTTTTACGAGTACGCGGTGATACTTCCCTATGCTCGCTGGTGCGCATGTGGAGTTGGAGCATAGTGCTACCAACGTAGATGGCTGAGCAGTCATCACAGTTGTATTTATATGCGACCAGCGAGCGCAGGGAGTCCGGTAATCTGTCTTTATGGTTTAATATGGAGCTGATTTTATTATTGTTTATGAATATATTTTACACTTTTACTTTTCCACAACTTAAAGTCATTCCTGACAGACTCTATCATTATTTTGTAAATAGTAAAATATATATATATATATATATATATATATATATATATATATATATATATATATATATATATATATATATATAATATATATATATATATATATATATATATATATATATATATAAATGGGCAGAAATCAATTTGAAGAGATTGCAAATTCAGTGCAAAAATGGGTTCAAAAAGCCATCGAGAGAAGCACTTCTGCTTCTCAAAAGTGAAACGGGTTTGTTTCTTTTTCTTCTTCTTCTCTTAATTAATCCGAGAGAGTCGTCAACGTCTCAGCTTTGCTTTGCTTTTCCTTTCATAAAATTTTGTTTAGTGTCTTTCTATATTATTAATTAATGTGTTGTAGTTGCAGCCCTCTAGTGCTTAGTAGTTAAATAGTGTTTTCTGTATGTAAACTCTCAGCATAAAGGACATATTTTAATTATGATATTGTAAAATTAATTTAAAAGACCAATAGTGTTATTGATTTAGTTATTTCCTTCAGTAGGTTGCTCTTGCTCAGATATTATCACCCTGACCACCATTTGGCTTCTGCAAATCTGGCAAAACAATTATGTGTATAGAAAACCTATCTTTATTTTCATTGATGCAAATTAATATTTACTCTTTATTTAAATAATTCAAATACCTTTTTTTTTTTTTTTTGCAGTTGTGTTGTTAATATATATAATATAATAATATATATATATATATATATATATATATATATATATATATATATATATATATATATATATATATATATATATATATATATATATATATATATATATATATATATATATATATATATATATATATATATATATATATATATATATATATATATATATATATATATATATTATATATATATATATATATATATATATATATATATATATATATATATATATATATATATATATATATATATATATATATATATATATATATATATATATATATATATATATATATATATATATATATATATATATATATATATATATATATATATATATATATATATATATATGTGAGTGTGTGTGTGTGTGTGTGCGAGCGCATGTGTGTGAGGGCTGGTGTGGCTATGTAATCCGAGAAAAAAAATGTCAAAGGTATTAAGAGGCTAAGATAAGTGTCAGAGAGCTAAATAGGTGGATAGAGACTATGTTGTGAAACTATTTGGAGCGATATAAAGAAGAACTGTACCAGTAAATTCCAGATTAGTGATGGCATCCGCATCCGCACAAAAATCAACATCCGCAGCGGAAATTCAACATCCGCATCCGCATCCGCATCCGCACTTTCAAAAATTCAACATCCGCATCCGCATCCGCACTTCTCCAAAATTCGACATCCGCATCCGCATCCGCATCCGCATCCGCAAATTAGAAAATATGACATCCGATCCATCATTAATATATATATATATATATATATATATATATATATATATATATATATATATATATATATATATATATATATATATATATATATATATATATATATATATATATATGCGAATTGTAGATCAAGTGTGAGAGTGAAGAGAGAACTATCGGATTGGTTTAGCATAGGAGTGGGATTGAGACAGGGGTTTGTAATATCTCCATGTTATTTAATCTATTGATGAATGGTTTACTTAGAAAAATGGAGAGAGAAGGGAAGAGTATTACGTTGAAAAATATGGACGGTGAATGTGAAGTGAATGTTTTACTTTTTGCAGATGATGCGGCATGTGTTGGTGGCAGAATCTGGAGAAAAGATGAGAATACTTGTGAGAGAGTTTGAAGGGAAATGTGCAAACACGAGATTGAAATTCAATCCAGCGAAGAATAAAGTTATGAGGATTGGAGATGGAGATGAGGAAATGTGGAGGGAGGAATTGGTTTGTAGAAGTGTGAGAATGGAAACTTGAGGAGGTGAATGAATTCAAATATCTAGTAATGTTGGGTGGAAGGTAAGGTAAGGGTGGGACGGAAAAAGGAATAAAGAACAGAGTGGTAGAAGGAATGAAAGTATTGGGGGGCCTAAGGAAAGTATGGAAGAAAGGAAAAATTTCGGAAAGAAATAAAGATAAGAATGTTTGAATGTATGTGTTCACCTTCTGTATTGTATGTGTGTGAAACATAGACGATAAGTGCTCGGTCTAGAAAAAGTTTCAATGTCTTTGAGATGAAAGATTTGAGAGCGATATATAAATTGAGAAGGATTGATAGGATTAGAAATGAAAGAATAAGGGAGATGTGTAAATGGAAGAAGGGTGTAATTGATAGAGAGGAGGAGGATGTGCTAAAATGGTTTATATATATGTGAAGAATGAAAGAGAACAGAATGGTTGGCAAGGTACGTAGATCCGATGTAGATAGGGGGAGGGGAAGGCCGAAGTGGAGATGGATGGATGGAGTGAGAGTGATTTTGATGGAAGGAATTTGAGTTTAGACGAGGGTAGAAGATTTGTGGAGACAGAGATGGAGGGAGGTGGTGAAAGCGTTGAAAGGTAAGAATAGTTATGTTTGTAAGGGAATTGTGGCGGGCACCACCTCACGAAAGTGGGAAAGGTGATAGTGAAATATATACTGTATATATATATATATATATATATATATATATATATATATATATATATATATATATATATATATATATATATATATATATATATATATATATATATATATATATATATATATATATATATATATATATATATATATATATATATATATCCGCATCCGCATCCGCATCCGCATCCGCATCAAAAATTAACATCCGCTCCGCATCCGCATCCGCATCCGCATCCGCATCCGCATCCGCATCCGCATCCGCACTTTCAAAAATTCAACATCCGCATCCGCATCCGCATCCGCATCCGCAAATTGGAAAATATGACATCCGATCCATCACTATTCCAGATATATGATGTATATTCCGAATAAGAACGGACGACCTTTATATTTAATGCAACAGCTTGATTTGTGTGAAGAAATTCTGAAGATGGTTCAGAACAACTAACCTCTTAGAATTATGTTTTGCATAATAAGCAAAAGTGATTCTTAAAATAAAGGTTAAGAGAAAAGACAACTCAGAATTTTAAAGGGAAGTAAATTTTTGAGTTGCCTTTTCGAAGAAGATGTTGCAGTTGTTAAGAAGATTATACAAAGGATACAGATGAAAGAAATAAGTTTTTGAGTAAATAAAAATGATCCTGTATTTCTCACTGCAACAATTAGAGAATAGAGAAAGATTAGAAGTTAGTTCCTAAACAGCAACCCTGTCAGCATCTACTGTTTGCGATTGAAAAGAGTTATAAATCCTGAAACCATTACCAGGAGATTTGATAATGAATTGCCAGATAGATTAATGAATTTTTTAGAAATATCATTGATGATACGTAGTATTTAAAGGAAGACTGGTTATGTAGAACAAACGGAAAGGAAATCAAAAAGCTTATATAAAAAGGAGAAACACCGAAAGAGAAACCTTTAAAAAAAAGCTTAGAGAGAGATAATAATTATGACAGTTTTTCGGTTTGTTCAACTCGACAACTTTTAATTTTAAATTTAAGAGTATGAGAGAAAAGAAAAGGACCACATGTTTTAATTAATTTTAGAAAATTTTAGATTTTTCTAAATCTTCATGCTATATATATATATATATATATATATATATATATATATATATATATATATATATATATATATATATATATATATATATATATATATATATATATATATATATATATATATATATATATATATATATATATATTATATATATATATATATATATATATATATATATATATATTATATATATATATATATATATATATATATATATACTAATAATATATATATATATAGTTCATATATCTCACGGGCATATGCCCTATTCGAGGATAGGATACTTTTATAGGTAGTATATACATATATATCCCGATATGGATCGATACCTGCGCCCTCAAGCACGTATTAATATATATATATATATATATATATATATATATATATATATATATATATATATATATATATATATATATATATATATATATATATATATATATATATATATATATATATATATATATATATATATATATATATATATATATATATATATATATATATATATATATATATATATATATATATATATATATATATATATATATATATATATATATATATATATATATATATATATATATATATATATATATATATATATATATGATATATAGAATATAAAATAATATAATAATAATAATAATAATAATAATAATAATAATAATATTTTTAATTTATTAACACTCATTCTGTCGAATTAAATCATAAAAATTCAAGAATTCAAGTTTAAAAATTTTTGATTTTGAACATGAGCCGGACTTCATATTCTGGAATCATTATTTATATATTTGACACCACAAACCTGCATATAATATAGGATTAATAATTTAATTTAGACCTAAAATATAATAGGTTTAATTTCTAATTTGCCATTCTTATAATATAATTTTGAAGTAAGATATATTTATTTATTTATTTATTAATGCTATATAATTATTTATAAAAATATTTGTTACTGTTATTTTTTTATTTTAGTCATTGTTATTTTGTTCATTCTATTGTTAGAGTTGAGAATGAGTTGAAGGAGCTCTAACCTGAACTAGTTGGCATTAGAATTTTTGAAAAATGCTTTAGTTTGTTTTGATCGTTTTAGAAGTTTTAATATATATATATATATATATATATATATATATATATATATATATATATATATATATATATATATATATATATATATATATATATATATATATATATATATATATATATATATAAAAATTCTTATTCCCTAATTATCACTTTATTATTATTATAAAACACATTTCTTAAAATCAACTTTATTTGTAGTTATATATTAATTGATGGTATTATCCCAGACAAATCCAAGCTTTCGTGGACTATGTCAGTCCACCTCTTTCAGGGTATGTCTGGGAATAATTTGACGTATTATTTTCATTTCAAATCGTTATTGTTGAATTGGTTGGTTTGTTTCGAATCTCTCTTTTTTCCATTCTTCTAGGGTGTGCGTGATGTTATTACATGTTGCAGATTGTTTCAAGTAGTCATTCGTGAGAGTAGTGAGGTAAGAGCTATCGGAGATGGCCGGTTTGAAAACCGGATAACCGGTTTGCAATTTCCAATTGCAAACTTAATTTCAGCTTCTTTCCTGACGCCTTTTTGGGGGCTTTTGCCCCCACTTTGGGGGGGATTTAACCCTTCTTCAGGAGTTTTGGCCCTTCTTTGGGGGTTTTTGACCCCTCTTCAGGAGTTTCGGCCCCTCTTTGGGTTTTTTTTAACCCCTCTTTGAGTTTTTTCACCAAATTTCTACCTTTATGCCACGATTTGGGGCTAGCCCTGTACTTCAGCCCGGATTTCGCCCGGATTTATTCGGATTTCGCGATGCCCTAGCCCGGATTCGGCCCGGATTCCAGTCAGAATTTATCCGTACTTTAATCGGTTTTAGCCGTTCATCCGGTTTTTAAACCGGATGGTCGATTTCACAATTTTTCCATGTTCGATATATAGAACGAAATATCGAACGAAATATCGAGCGATTAATCGGACAAAATGTCGATCAATTAATCGAATCTGATTTGTCACAGGAATGACGTCATCACAGAACACATATCCAAATATTTTTTTCAAAGTTATAAAATTCATTTTTATATAAGTAAATTCGAGGCTCGAACTCGCGACTTTTCTGATACCTGAGCAGGTATTATCCGAGACCTTTACGCTCACTGGCCAAGTACTTAGACCGTTACGCCACCGAGGCATTGGGAAAGTAGCGGTTTTATCTTTTTACAATAATAATTATATCGAATATGGCTGTTATATACAACGAAAGATAACGAGACAATTTTGGTAAAACTAAATAAATAAAAAAGTAATGTTAAAATAACAATAATGCATCTTATTAGCAAACAAATTTCAGATTAAAAAATGAGAGTGCTATATATATATATATATATATATATATATATATATATATATATATATATATATATATATATATATATATATATATATATATATATATATATATATATATATATATATAAAGCGTCCTTATATCTATACTACCAATTTTTTTCTGATGAGTCATTTTATAATAAACAACGATAAGAAATTCTAACGTTATACAGTTTTAAAATGGAAGCTGTTTCGCTTTAATGTTCTAAAAACTTTTAATCTTAATTTAACATAGGTTGAATATTAATACAAAAATAAAATTCTTATTATATATATATATATATATATATATATATATATATATATATATATATATATATATATATATATATATATATATATATATATATATATATATATATATATATATATATATATATATATATTAAGGGTTGCCAATTCTAATTATTTCTCTCTTTTATTTTAAGAAATAGGATGATTTGCATTTTCAAGTTTGAATATTCCAAAAAAAAATATAATATATATATATATATAAATAAATAAAAAAAAAAAAAAAAAAAACATTAAACAAGAAAAAAACATTAAAATAAAAAAAAAACATTAAACAAAGAAAAACATTAAAAACAAGAAAAAAATTAAAATAAAAAAAAACATTAAAAAAAAAAAAATAATTTTAAAAAACATTAAAATAAAGAAAAAAACATTAAAATAATAAAAAAAACATTAAAACAAAGAAAAAACATCAAAATAATGAAAAAACATTAAAAAGAAGCATTAAAAGCATTAAAAACATGGAGAACAACAAGGACGATAATGGAGGGATGCATAACGCCACTCAGCCCCACCTTTGCTCTCCGTGTATTCCACGTTTTCCTTGTTTTCATAACAATATTATTACAATTTAAAGGAATAATTTTAAAATATTAAACTAATTTTAATATATTTCTTTTACTTTTAAGTCAAAAAGCATAATTTTTGTACTGTGAAACATAAAGATCACGTAAAGTACACACACACACACACACAATTCCAATTCGTGGGACTTTCATTTTTTTTTCTACTTCTTTGCTCATGCACGTAGTAAAGTACGTATAAGGACTCAGTCATATACACATACACTTGCTCACTCACATTCGCATGCATAGCAAATGTATCCAAGCAAGAACAGTTAGTTTATAATTTTAACATCACATACACTGACATACTTAACATATCAAAGCAAATTCCATGTATATTACTTCTAGTAAATACATCAAGCGCATTTTAAGCTATTAGCCATCCCCTAAATATATATATATATATATATATATATATATATATATATATATATATATATATATATATATATATATATATATAATATATATATATATATATATATATATATATATATATATATATATATATATATATATATATATATATATATATATATATATATATATATATATATATATATATATATATATATATATATATATATATATATATATGCCAGAAAATATCTCCCTAACGCAAACTGAAAGTCTTTATTGACAATGTTTTCATGCTCTCTCACTGAATTCTGATATTTCTATAACACTTACCATAGAAACTGTGTAGGTTTCTGCTCTAAGTCTCGCATAATGCGCCATAAATCTAAACATTAAACTATCTTTTATCACTAATGCATGAACAAAAGCAAGTTAGTATCTATCTGACACACAAATTACAGAACTTAACACTCATTGTTTCGATCAAAACTATTCAATATATAATTTGAATCTCCATACTCAACCATATAATATATAATTAATTGTTCCTTCATAGACATTTCTAACCCAAAGTTCCACTACATTTACTTTAAAAACTCAATATACATTCTGACTTTTCAGCACTTGTGCATGATCAAAGACTTCTCTCTGCCATACATTTCATTCCCTACCTAAATCTTTTTCTTATAGTCTTACTTTTTATACTTTAGCATAACCAAACACATGTTTTCCACTCTCCAACAAACAATTTATTGGAAATTATATGCTTTTCTTATCTTAATTCGCCATAACACGCTAAAACCTTTTATCAATAAAGTATTATCAAAGGCATTCAACCATCTCTTTAACATATTTTATTGTACTTACATATATTTTCACCCTAAGTCTCATCAATATATAACTTAATAACCCTGCATTTAACCTACCTTTTGTACTTTTGTATGAACAAAGTAATGCTTGTATACATCTAGTATGCAAGTCATAGAACTTTTCATCAGAACTTGACATACATTTCATACCCTATACCCTCCAAGATGCAACTTAAGTACTAGATATACTACCTGACTTTAAACACTTTGACAAGCTCGAACAGATGGTATTATCTCTCCAACATACAGTTCATAGAGGCACATATACATTTTCTTATCTAATTCTTTCCGCATTTTCGTATTTCGTAATATTCCATTGAACTTGCTATCATTAAAACTTGATCAAAGATACGCCTATTTCCCTCTAGCACAGCTTCTATTGATCCTTAATATAACTTAAATCTCTGTATTTAGTCTAACTTTTGTATTAAGTGTACGTACAAAGTCATCCTCGTATCTATCTGATAGGTGAATCATAGAAGTTTTCATTTATTTTTCACCTCGAAACTATTCAACATTTAATTTGATTCCCCAACAATGACTTAACTTTATCAGTAAGGTATGAGCAGAGTCATTCCATCGTCTATCATGCATACAAATTTTAGATCTTTACATTAATATTCAGCATAAACTCATAGACATTTATCTCATTTCTCCACATTCAACTAAAATTTTTGCCAAAGGTATGATGTTTTCTCTCTAATACACACTTTATATCACTAATCATACAAATCAAACCCCAACCACCCTCAAACATATAACTTAATCTCTGTATGAAACCTGTCTTTTAAACATTTAGACAAGGACGAACACAAATCTTCAGCACTCTAACATGTAAATTATAGTTCCTTACATACATTTTTTATCTATTCCAACTCAAAATATACCTTAACTCACCATGATTCGCTAAATTTTTTATCATTAAAGCATGAACAAGGACATACTGACAGCTCTCCAACACGTAATTTACATGTATTTCAATACATAAACAGTCCATCATTCACCTTTTTCTCCATTTACTACCAAACTTTTTGCACTTTAACATGATCAAGTACATTTTAACATCTCTCTAACGTGTAATTTATAGAACCTTATATACTTTTCTTAACTAATTCTTTTAAAATATATCTTAATTAACCAAAACTCACTAAACTTTTTGTCATTTTTCCTATCATCATCATCTTATTTTCCAATACGAATGTAAATATTATGTCGTCATACTTCTTCTTTATCAGCAATCAAGACCTGACTTAACATTTTTTTAAAAAATTTATTTATCTTAAACAAATATCTCTGTATTTTTTCAATTTTTTCTATTTTTCTTTGAAAGCATTGCTCTCAAGTACCTACCTGAACTATAATCCGTGGAACTATTTTTCTTAACTAAGTTAAGAAAGTATCTATTTTTCTCTGATATTTAATATGCTTTTTATATTTACTGAAAGTTAACACAAAATGTTCATGTGTCTATGACGTTATAGTCACGTGGTTGATTGTATTTTTTTTCAATCAACTCCTGATGTTTCATGCTTTTGCCTCACTACATTCACATGCTCATTTACTTTAACCCACTATAACCAAAGTTCTAAAAGGAGATCATGGGCCTATGAAGTCATAACCACGTGTCCTTTGGTCAGCTCGCATTTACATTCACCGTATAACCATACGTTTATCATACCTGTTCCATTTGTTTAATATCTACAACGTCATTCTATAACAATACTTAATGTATTTATAATAAAAATTCTTATTACATAATAAATCAATACCATAATTTGGATTTTATACGAGTAAAGACAACATTTTACTTAATATCACTTCATAAAATTTTCATTTCATGACTATTTCTTTAATGCATTACCCATGTTCTTGGATATTTTTCCCATTTTTTTCTTCAATCTACTATTTTTAACTTTTTTTCCATATTACATTTTTTCTATATTTCTTTTCAAGAGATGACTTTTTTCCAAAAATTGTTTTTAAACTTAGCATGCAAAACATTTTTAATGCTTCTTTCACTCTTTTATTCCAATTTCAATCTTTATATTTGTTTTAAGATATAACTTTAAAATTTATTTTCATTCCTTTCAATAATAAATTATTATTTCTCTTTTAAAATTGTAAAATCTTTTATAAAACAAATTTATTTATTATAAATTCTTCGTTATTTTACGGCTAACTCACTGATTCATGTAAATGCGTATGAGTACTCTTTATACGTACACGTACACACACACACACACACACACACACACACACACACACACACGTTTAGCAAAACATTACAATGTCTTCCATCAACCTACTTATTTTTCTGTTCACTTGGTTTCCGTCATCTTCTTCACAAGGCTTCAATCTTATGTCAAAAGATGGTAACACATTTATGTATTTTTCTCACTCGAAGGTCTCAGATACGTACCTAGATATCATCTTTGATCCATCACACAGAGATTTTAGTCACGTTTCCGAGGGATAGAAGAGTAAGATTCCACCTTAAAGTGTCATTATCAATTATTCATTCAGCTTCCAATACATCCTAGTTGTATCTAGGAAAGGACAGGAAGGTTTCACAGGGGGATACAGTTGAGAAACAAAGAGAATCCAAGGCACTTGTACGCGTGTGTGCAAAATCTTGAGAAGGTACGCATACGCCTGATGGGTAACTCATGGATCTATGTGGGGGTCAGGTGGGGATCAGTACTCTCGGTGGGTGAGGTAGGGGTGAGGAGGTGCCGAGAGTGCGATCCCCTCAACCTGACCCATCACATAGATCCATGAGTCACCCGTCAGGGGCATGCGTACCTTCTCAAGATTTTGCACACACGCGTACAAGTGCCTTGAATTCTCTTTGTTTCTCAACTGTATCCCCCTGTGAAACCTTCCTGTCCTTTCCTAGATACAACTAGGATGTATTGGAAGCTGAATGAAATAATTGATAATGACACTTTAAGGTGGAATCTTACTCCTCTATCCCTCGGAAACGTGACTAAAATCTCTGTGTGATGGATCAAAGATGATATCTAGGTACGTATCTGAGACCTTCGAGTGAGAAAAATACATAAATGTGTTACCATCTTTTGACATAAGATTGAAGCTTTGTGAAGAAGATGTCGGAAACCAAGTGATCAGAAAAATAAGTAGGTTGATGGAAGACATTGTAATGTTTTGCTAAACGTGTGTGTGTGTGTGTAAGTTTGTGTGTGTATGTGTGTGTGTGTACGTGTACGTATAAAGAGTACTTATACGCATTTACATGAATCAGTGAGTTAGCCGTAAAATAACGAAGAATTTATAATAAATAAATTTGTTTTATAAAAGATTTTACATTTTTTAAGAGAAATAATAATTTATTATTGAAAGGAATGAAAATAAATTTTAAGAAGTTATATCTTAAAACAAATATAAAGATTGAAATTGGAATAAAAGAGTGAAAGAAGCATTAAAAATGTTTTGCATGCTAAGTTTAAAAATAATTTTTGGAAAAAAGACATCACTTGAAAAGAAATATAGAAAAAATGTAATATGGAAAAAAAGTTAAAAATAGTAGATTGAAGAAAAAAATGGGAAAAATATCCAAGAACATGGGTAATGCATTAAAGAAATAGTCATGAAATGAAAATTTTATGAAGTGATATTAAGTAAATGTTGTCTTCACTCGTATAAAATCCAAATTATGGTATTGATTTATTATGTAATAAGAATTTTTATTATAAATACATTAAGTATTGTTATAGAATGACGTTGTAGATATTTAACAAATTGAACAGGTATGATAAACGTATGGTTATACGGTGAATGTAAATGCGAGCGACCAAAGGACACGTGGTTATGACTTCATAGGCACATGATCTCCTTTTAGAACTTTGGTTATAGTGGGTTAAAGTAAATGAGCATGTGAATGTAGTGAGTCAAAAGCATGAAACATCAGGAGTTGATTGAAAAAAAAATACAATCAACCACGTGACTATAACGTCATAGACACATGAACCTTTTGTGTTAACTTTCAGTAAATATAAAAAGCATATTAAATATCAGAGAAAAATAGAACCAATGAGGTAACTTAGTTAAGAAAAATAGTTCCACGGATTATAGTTCAGGTAGGTACTTGAGAGCAATGCTTTCAAAGAAAAATAGAAAAAATTGAAAAAATACAGAGATATTTGTTTAAGATAAATAAATTTTTTAAAAAAAATGTTAAGTCAGGTCTTGATTGC
>SEYY01004009.1:35000-37500 GCA_009176605.1 Armadillidium nasatum
TGATCTTTTTCGTATCTCATGTTGGGACATAGAAAGCATGGTAATTTACTATACCTCAAACACGCAGTTCTTTCATTAACATTTTAGAAATAATGTCCCTCACAACTATAAATTTAAAACACAATTCAAAAATTCTGTTCTTAATAATCTTGCTTCTTTCCTTTTCTCGAGGTCTTTCCGTGAAGGATTACATTATCTATCTTAACAAGCTTCCAAAAGGTCGATCATTCTGAAGTGCTTCGGATCTTCTTTTAGCCACTCTATTTGCTGGTTCTGTATAGGGGTGTTTCTTGTACTTGTATTTAGTATGCATCATACATCTGGGGTGGTTCCAAACACACAGTGCTTGTCTTAGGGATTTTCAAAATGTCAACTCTCCTGCTTTCACTAACTCTTAATTCTCAATCGAAATGTAAAATTGTTTCATCACACTCCTTATCCTATTGCTATTACTTTGGTCTTTTTGAACTCTCAAGTAGAATGACTCTTTCAGTGAAAGGCCTCGGGTTCATTTTTACAAGTACTATATTGGTAAGTTCTGAGCACGCTCTTATTAGCTATTTTTTCAAGTTACTTTGACTTGCACACATTCAAACTCCGAGTATCTTGGCATGTCAGCCTTCGATTTGGTTTTGGTGTCCAGTTTTTATCTCAACTACAGAGGTGGTAGTTTTATATAGTCTTTGCCCATTTTACCTACAGTCATTTCATACTTTTTACCTTTCAATTGAGGTGTGATTAAAAAATAGGTTTTTAAACTTGTTGCTAGATTTGACTTGTGGAAGGATAAACAAAGTATTGAAATAAAAAAGAAAGAAAATAGAATACAAATGATAGTAAATGTAATTTCAATAATAATATAAAATTCATTTTCAAACTCAGATAAGAATTCCATTGCCAGCTGTCAATGTTCTTCGCTTGTCAGCAATTTTCATCTTCATTTTCTTCATTTGTATTTAATCATTACAAAGAGTAACCAGTTGAAAATCATTATTAATATTATTATTATTATTATTATTATTATTATTATTATTATTATTAATATTTAATTTATTATTATTTTATTATTTATTATTATTTTATTATTATTATTATTTTCTATTATTGTTATTATTATTATTATAACTTAATAATAATAATTATTATTATTTTATTATTACTTATTATTATTATTATTAACAATATAATAATAATAATTAATAATAACTAATAATATAATTAATTAATAATATTATATTATATTATTATTATAATAATAAATAATAATATTAATATATAATACAATAATAATAATAATAATAATAATAATAAAAAGATGTTGAGTAGTGTCTTAAATAAAAGTTTCAATAAAAAAGAAAATTATTTAAAAAAATTCCTTTTACTTGTAGGATTAGGCCCACCAGACCACCTCTCTCCTCCAGTTACTCTGGCTCTCCTAGCAAGAGAATTTCAGAACAGTTCTCAATGTAAGGCATTCCTGGTGACTGGTTACCCAAGACATTTACCAGATTTACAACTATACACGGAAAAGGTAAATTTGCCTTCCCTTTTAATGTAAAATAACTTGATGAAATAAAAAGTATTCATTAATTTTTTGTGATAAAGATTTAAAATAAAATAAATTCATTATTTCAATAACTGAAGAAATACTAAACTTCTTTCATTTGAAGTTTAAACTCTAACAAAGGATATAATAATATTTACACATTGTTTTATTTATTTATAATTAATTTTTCAAAAATTTATTTTATTTTTCCACAAACACTCATAAAATTAAAAAGAACAAATAAAAGACAACAATAAAAGCTTTACTTTCCACATCAATAAAATGTCCTCATTTTAAAAGTGACCTTTCTCTCAATTAAACTTTAAAATATATTTACGCGAGTGTTGCTCAGGTGACTCAAGATACTAAAAAAAACAAGAACAGACAGCACTATAAAAATATATGTATATATATATGTATATATATATATATATTTATAATATATTATATTTATATATATACTTATATATATATAATATTATATATATATATCATATTATATATATATATATATATTATTATATATATATATATATTTATAATATAAGTATAATATATATATATTATATATATATATATATAATATATATAGTATTATATATATATATATATATATATATATTATATTATATATATATATATATATATTTATAATATGGTGCAAGCTCCCCTACTCGTATCCCTGATCGTCTGGAGATGAACCCAACATTCTAGACCTTTTTCTAACTTCTAATCCTTCTCCTTATACTGTTAAACTCTTTCCTCCTCTGGGTTCATCCGATCACCTTCTTATCTCCGTATCTTGTCCTGTCTCTTCAAGTCTTCCGCAAAGAACGGCCCCCGCCATCGGCGAGGAGACGTTTCTGGCATTTCGGTGCCACTAACTGGTCTGACTTGCGGTCGTACTTTTCTGATTTTCCATGGAATGATTACTGTTTCCGTGGGAGGGGTCCC
>SEYY01004010.1:2500-5000 GCA_009176605.1 Armadillidium nasatum
AATGTTGTGTATACTGGTTGAATTTGTGTAGAGGTTATTACTTGAGTCTGAGGTCTGGCATATACTGTTGAATATCCAATTTGGGTGCTGTATACTGTTGATGTTCTGTAAACAGTTTGAGCTGGAAGGAAAACGGTAGAATACACAGTGCTGTATTGGACTTGGGTTGTGTACCTAGTTTGTCCTGGAATATTTTGAGTTTGAGTTAAAACTTGAGTTCTGTAAACAGTGCTGACAACTGGTCTTGGGACAACTTGTGTAGAAACAACATCACGATAGATGGTCGTAGGGACTTGCTGATATCTGGTCGTGTACTGGGTTTGTACTTGAATAGATACTCTATCTTGAGTTTGAACTCTTGTTTCGTAGCGAGTTTGAGCTGGAAGATTCACGTAAGAAGTTTGTGTTCTGTATACAGTTTGAATATTGTAATTTGTGCTGTAAACAACACTGGGAACAACCTGAGTGCTGTATACTTCAGAGTAGAAAGTGCTCGGTACATTTTGAACACTGTATTCAGTTCTTGTTTGATATTGAACCTGTTGGTCATATACTGTGGTATACACTACTCTTGTTGAATACTGAACACTAGTTTGATAAATAGTTCTTGCCTCGCATTTTGGTGTTGGTGGCAAATACCCTGAAAGGGAGGACTGAAGGTCGTACTGTGGAGCAGCGAGAGCACACCCACATAGAATGGAAAGAAGTAACAGCCTCATTCTGGGAAAGAAAATGAATGAAAATTAGTAATGGGGCTCTTATGATATTAATTAAATATTAGATCAAAACATACTTTTTTTGGATGCTTATTGAAATACTTACCAATTTCATTTAAAATAGATTTTAAAAAGCTCATTTACTGTTATTGCAATTAGTTACAATGATGATTATTACGATATCAATAATAATAATTATAAAAATTAAATAATAATAATAATAATAATAATAATAATAATAATAATAGTAATAAAATAATAAAAATAAAAGTAATGAAATAATAATAATAATTATAATAATAATAATAATAATAATAATAATAATAATAATAATAATAATAATAATAATAATAATAATAATAATAAATAATAATAATAATAATAATAATAATAATAATAATAATAAAAATAATAATAATAGTAATAATGAAAAATAAAAATAATAATAATAAAATTAATAATAAAATAATAATAATAATAATAATAATAATAATAATAATAATAATAATAATAATAATAATAATAATAATAATAATAAAAATAATAATATTAATAATAATAATAACACGAATTTCATAATATTTTTATTAAACGGCCTCAATTGTACACAGTATAAATATATCTCTTATAAATTAATTCTTATGATGTTTAAAAGTCTTCTCATACAATATTGTTTTTATCTCGTTGAAAGTTAAAAAAGAAAATAATTGAAGTATAAAATATAAAAACATTTAAATTAGAGCATCAATCTTAAGGAGAAAATATACAGTTTAATAATTGAATCCTATCTGTGGTTCTTGGTAATTGTATCCGGTTTGAGCACAAGGGATATTTACTGTTCGTGTTACTGTTACTGCTCGTTGTACGTCTTGTGTTCTATAAACAACTTGCTGTTGATACTGAGTATTTACTACTTCTCTTGTTACTACTCTGTCTTCTCCGGGGACGCGAACAATGGATGTATCATATGCTTGTCTGGTAAGATATACATCATTGCCTGGTCTCACTTGAGTTTCGTATCTTGTTTGGATTTGAACTGATGGAACAACTTGGGTTCTGTATTCAGTTCTAACAACTTCTCTTGGGACATCTCTAGTAACTACAACTTCTTGAGGAACATATTGAGTTTGAACCTGTGTTCTAGTTTGATACTGTGTGCGTGTTACGTACTGTGTTCTAGTAACATATTGAGTTTGAACTTGAGTATTATAAGCAGTTGTTGGGATGACTCTCTGAGATTGTACGTACTGAGTGCTAACAACTGGTGGACTTGGAACAGTTCTGGTTTCAATCTGATTGTTTATTAAAGTAGTTTGTCTATATTGGGTCTGAGCTGGCTGTTGTCTCTGGACTACTGAAGACTGAATCTGAGTGCTATATGCCGTACTAACTACATCTCTTCCTGGTACTCTAACATAGGAAGTTCTTTCTACTGGAACAGTTCGATATTGCAATTGATCTTGATATCTAGTTTCATAACGAGTATTTGTCAATTCGACTGGTACTACTTGTGTCTGGACTTGTTCTCGTACAACGTAACTAACTTGAGGAACAACTCTAGTTGAAGTGATGTATCTGGTTTGAACTACTGGTCTAGCTTGTTGCGTAGATGTTATGACCTGGTCTCGCACTACTTGACTTTGTCTTTGAACATAACTTGTTTCATACTGAACTCTTGTTTCGTACTGAGTTCTATACTGAGTAGTAGGGACAACGCGCTGACTGTAGACAGTTGTTGTTTTATATTGAGTATCATAATTCCGAATGGTTGTTGGAACAAATGA
>SEYY01004010.1:10000-12500 GCA_009176605.1 Armadillidium nasatum
TCTCACTCATTCACTAACTCTCTCTCTCTCTCTCTCTCTCTCTCTCTCTCTCTCTCTCTCTCTCTCTCTCTCTTCGACCTCTCTCTCTCTATCATACCCTCTCTCTCTTATTCTCTCAATGCTTCAGTGTTTCAAAATTCAAGGTAGATTCTTCTTTCTTTTATTATTTTTTTTTTAATCAACTTCAAGATTTTTTGCCACTTGTATTTATTTTATTTTTTTTACTCAGTTTGTTCTGTTCGTTTTAATACATTTAAAATATTTACATTTTTCATTATTATTGAAGACTTTTATATATATGAATAATAGGATTCCTGGGTTCATAAATTCAAATTTCGGAATTTTTTTTTTTTTCATTAAAGATTATAACTGTTGGTTATTATATATATATATATATATATATATATATATATATATAATATATATATATATATATATATATATATATATATATATATATATATATATATATATATATATATATATATATATATATATATATATATATATATATATATATATATATATATATATATATATATATATATATATATATATATATATATATATATATATATATATATATATATATATATATATATATATATATATATATATATATATATATATATATATATATATATATATATATATATATATATATATATATATATATATATATATATATATATATATATATAGTAATATATATATATATATATATATATATATATATATATATATATATATATATATATATATATATATATATATATATATATATATATATATATATATATATATATATATATATATATATATATATATATATATATATATATATATATATATATATATATATATATATATATATATATATATATATATATATATATATATATATATAGATATATATATATATATATATATATATATATATATATATATATATATATATATATATATATATATATATATATATATATATATAGTAGATAGATAGATAATATATAATTTATCAATAATTTAAATTTAAAATATTTCTTATAATTTAAATTATAAATTATATTTTTAAAGCATATTTTATGAATTGTTTTGTTATTAAGTTAAATGCCTTTCCAATTTTCGTCTTCAATGGCATTTATAAATAGGGTTTAATTTCTATTTTAATTTAACAAATTATTTAATTTCAGTAATTGATTTGTTCGTAATATTTATTACTTAATATAACTGATTTTTTATGTTGTTATTGTTATTATTATTATTATTATTATTATTATTATTATTATTATTATTATTATTATTATTAGTAATATGTAATTGATTTGTTGGTAATATTTATTACTTAATATAACTGGTTTTTTATGTTGTTATTGTTATGTTTATTATTATTATTATTATTATTATTATTATTATTATTATTATTAATATTATTATTATCATCATTACTGAAAGAATCACAATAGCATTGTGTAAGAATGACTCAGTTGCAACTTCAACGGATTAAGATGGAGGAATCTCTCCTATTTTTATTACTTGAAGAGGAAAAGAATATTCCATCCCTTCTTTGAGTCATTTTCGAGAGAAGGTTCAACCTCTTCTCTGCTTCACTTTCAGGAGAAAATTCAGCATCTTTTTAGCAATACTTTTAATAGAATATTCAACTTCTTTGCATTACCTTTAGGTGAAGATTCAACCTCTTTTCTGCATAGCTTTCAGTTGAAGATTCAACCTCTTCTTTGAATAATCTTCAAGGGAAGATTCAAAGATTCTTACCATCGGAAAAGACAAAGTATTGCAGACTCTTATTTCAAACTATCTATTTTGTTAATAATATGTTAATAATTATCGATAATCCTAACATTATTTAAACTATGCGAGAAATTCTGAATATTGAATGAAGAGCAAATCACTAAATTAATTGTAAAGAATCTTCACTCAATATAACAGTCTTTGATTTGGCCGTTTTTACTGGTCCTACAAAACAAAACAACTAAATTTATATATAAATAGTTAAGTTATATGAATGTTTTTATTATTATAGTAATTATTATTATTAATGTCAAAACACATATAAATATATATTTTGTTAAATAGGCGAATGAAAAATACCATAAATAGAAGATCTTGAACTTATATTTATATTAAATATGTTTTTAACGAGCTTTAAAATCGATTGAAACAAATGCAAATAATATGTAAAATTTATGTTTTTCTTTTTTAAATTTTTATTTGGTAAATTATGTCAGTTGGAAAATTAGCAAATAAGTATAAAATCCTTTAGAATAAACTTTCATCATGCATATTGCACTTCTCTTTCTCTTTCCCATTTAAATATATATATATATATATATAATATATATATATATATATATATATATATATATATATATATATATATATATATTAATATATATATATATATATATATATATATATATATAATATGTGTGCGTGTGTGGTGTGTGGTGTGTGTGGGTGTAGGTGTGGTGTGTGTGTA
>SEYY01004010.1:17500-20000 GCA_009176605.1 Armadillidium nasatum
AAATAACATCTTTAGAAAAAATTACAGTTTTAGGAATAAATGAGTTGGAAGGTGTTGAAGGAGGTAGGAATAACTCAGGATTTGTCTAAGGTTCAATTAGATGAAAATGTTTGAGCTAAGAATTCATTTTAATAGAAAGCAAAAAGGAAGCTGTATCATCAGAAGATGCTAATGGACTGAAAAAGGAAGAATCAATGTTAAAGTTAACATTTCTTAGCAAGATACCAGAAACGACGTGAGGTGAGGAAGATTATCCCGAAAGATGATTGCAGTTTCAATGGAGAAGTGAATATGATGTTAAGGAGGACAGACTTTGCCCTGTTCTGAGATGAAATATGAGTTACATTATTTTATGTAGTTTGAAAACGACTCTTTTTGCCTGAGAGTAGCATCACTGTGAACAGCACGAGAGCATGCAAAGTTAAACTAAGGTTTGTTATGTTTAGTAGAAGAAAATAATGTGTATATATATATATATATATATATATTACTATATATATATATATATATATATATATATATATAATATATATATATATATATATATATATATATATATATATATGAAAATTAAAAATTGTTTGAGGTGCAGTAGCTTCTTTAACACTAATGAATTATAATAAATGGATGTTAATCATTTAGGTTCTAAACTAAAATTAGTCACATGAGAGAGAGAGAGAGAGAGAGAGAGAGAGAGAGAGAGAGAGAGAGAGAGAGAGAGAGAGAGAGAGAGAGAGAGAGAGAGAGAGAGAGAGAGAGAGAGAGAGAGAGAGAGAGAGAGAGAGAGAGAGAGAGAGGGAAAGAAAAAGTAATTAGGAAAAATAAAAGGAAAAGCATCAGAATTAGGTTATATTTTCAAGAGATGTTAATTTTGAGTTTCATTATATTAGTTATTGCATATACGGACACATATGCTCACATACTCATACACATACACATACAGATATACTTCTTCTTTTCTTCTTCTTCTTCTTCTTCTTCTTCTTCTTCTTCTTCTTCTTCTTCTTCTTCTTCTTCTTCTTCTTCTTCTTCTTCTTCTTCTTTTTCTGTTTTCTCTGGTATTCCTAACTGTAACAAATGAATCTCCTCAGTAAAGTTGCTTTCATGACTCAATAAAGTTCCAAATGAAAAAAAATTAACAATTAAAAATGCCTATAGAGAGAGAGAGAAAAAAAAGAAGAAAACAAAAACATTAAAAAGGTCGAAGAAAGGTTTCTCTTTGTTTATGATTATTTTTTTAAATATATATAAATCTTTATTACTCATACTTCCTCGTCCGTTAAATTTAAACTTCTTTCCTTTTTAGTGATATAATTTTTTTTTTATTTATTTTCTTTTTGGAGTTGTCAGGAAATAGAGAAAAAAATGTGCGAAAATTCTTTTTTTTGTTCTAAATTTTAACAGTAGAAAATATATAAAATAAAGCAATGATTTCAAAATTTTATTTCCATTTGAATTATTTGTGTTTTAATTTAAAAAAGAAATTTTTCTTTCATATTTACTTAAAATTCAGAAAATAAATTATGTAGAAATATAGACAAAGTCAAGGGCATTTAAAACCCACAAGTATTCACCAAGGTCTGTCTCAAACAAACGAACTATTCAAAAATTTTCACTTTTTAATATTTTTTAGGCATTTTAAAAATTCTTATTGGAGATTCCAGTATCACAGTTAAATCGATATTATATTTAAAATTTCTGTTCAATCTTTAATTCAGTAACATAAGAAATGAACTTGGCGTGTATTAACTGTACATCAACCTTCCTTAATTGCTTAAACTGCTCACTATTTAATTGCATAAAAATTTGATGAAAAACAGATGGGACTTTTTTCAGATTTTGTGATTTTTTATTGATTCAATAAGCATATAATACATTCTATAATTGCTGTGCATTAATTTTTATTTACATGTAATTCAAAGTATGTATTAAAATAAAAATAATAATGATAATAAAAATAATACAAATAATAATAATAATAATAATAACAATAATAATAATAATAATAATAATAATAATAATAATAATAATAATAATAATAATAATAATAATAAATTTTAAAATAATTATTATTTTTCTCATTATGATTATAATATTATTATTATTATTATTTTTCTCATTTTATTAGAGAACTATTTTATTATTATTATTATTATTATATTATATTATTATTATTATTATTATTATTATTATTATTTTATTATTTAAAATTTTATTTTTTTTAAAAATAAATATTATTAATTATTAAAAATAAATAATAATAATTAATTAATTATAAAATTTTTAATAATAATTTTAAAATTAATAAATTAATAAAAAAAGTGAAAGAGAAAATAAATTTTTAGAATTAAATAACCTTTTTAATTTCTTCACGAAAGGAATTAAGTGTCATCTGGGAAGACAAAAGATTTTAAATGTGAATATATATATATATATATATATATATATATATATATATATATATATATATATATATATATATATATATATATATATATAT
>SEYY01004010.1:30000-45000 GCA_009176605.1 Armadillidium nasatum
TATTTCGGCTTAGAATATAAAACTCTTGCCAGAACGGTATGAAACTGTGAATTAGAGAATATTATTCATGAGAGATTTTAAAATCTTCAGAAACCATTTTAGTGAAAGTTAACGAAATTGACGAATATCTTCAAATGAGGCTAAAATAATGTAATTTTTGGAAAAAATCATTCAAATCTTAAAAAATTTGCCATTAAGAACGATTCCAATGTTTTGAAGAACTTTTGTGAGTGAAAATTTTTATCTTTGCGCAAAATTATCGAATCAAAATTACGATCTCCTCCAACTGATATTTATTTAAATTCAATATTGACGACAGTGGCTGCATTTCCGTCATTTCTTGCAGAGTTAGATAAAGGAACTAAAAACAAAATATTATATCTATATTAATGTTCCGTAAAAACGGAAAAGTTTGGAAGCATATATATATATATATATATATATATATATATATATATATATATATATATATATATATATATATATATATATATATATATATATATATATATATATATATATATATATATATATATATATATATATATATATATATATATATATATATATCACCTCTTTTATAGAGTGATCCTCCTTACAGCTATCTGTTTTTCCGAATGATCTTGACAGAAATAGTGATAAAAAACATTTGCAGCATCTTGGGAATGTGTGTGCGTGTGTGTGCGTGCGTGTGCGTGTGTGTGCGTGTGTTTGTGTGTATGTGTGTCTGTGTGACTGTGTCTCTGTGGGTCTGCTTGTGCTATTGTGATTCAAAATTAAAAAATTTTTGTCTTCTACTTTTTAGTTAAAACATTTCCTGATCTATTCGAATACTAATAATTATTTAAAGTGATTCATTCAGAAGAAATACATTTCTTATTTAGGTGAATATCAACAATACCTACGTTAAAAAGATTTGGAAATTTTATTACTTAAAGGTAATTTTTCTCGAAAGTTAATTAAAAATAAAATGTTCGGAGCGCTGTGCATAGTTATATTATAATTACTTTTAGGAAGTTCAAATTAATTGCGTCCAATTTGAACACAACTTACCTCTCTTAAAAGCGAACTATAAAATCCCTTGGTGTTATCATGATAGCTTAGGCAGATTTCTTGTGGTCACATGTACAAATTGTTTTCTCCTAATCACTCTTTGCTACATGAAGGATAAAAAATCCGTCAAAAACTCTTGAGACCAAACCTTTCTTGCCTTTCTTTTTACTTTTAAATTTTTCTGAAAGAACTTTTAGGCGAATAATATAAATCCCAAATTCTCTGCGAACAATTAACTACTTTAAAAGGCTTGGAAAAAAAAAAAAAAAATCTCAACCGAATGTTTTTTTTTTTTTTTTTTTTTTTTTTTTTTTTTTTTTTTTTTTTTTTTTTTTATATTTTTATTTATTGTAATATATACTGAAATCCGTGAAAGATTAAGAAATAAATAGTATACCTAATATATATATATATATATATATATATATATATATATATATATATATATATATATATATATATATATATATATATATATATATATATATATATATATATATATATATATATATATATATATATATATATATATATATATATATATATTATATATATATATGTTCACATGAATTTTGTGCAGACATTGACAATTCCTGGCTTGTCCACTGCGGTATTTCCTTCTTTCCATCCACTTCTGTTTTATAAAATTCTCTTCCATCTCTGTGATTCCTACAGAATTTAATCTCTCTCACTTCAAATCTGTACTCATCTACGCAAATTGTTTTAGGTGAGGATTTCATGGCATTTTATTCTGGACGCTTTATTAGTATTTTGTTAAGGTTTTAACGCCCCCTCCTCAAATAGGCTCTCCCGTGAGCGGTGCCGATAACTTTAAATATATATATATATATATATATATATATATATATATATATATATATATATATATATATATATATATATATATATATATATATATATATATATATATATATATATATATATATATATATATATAAATTTTTGGAAAAAACTTCAGTTGCACAGTGTATTAAATCATTTGCATCAATAATTCCGTTTATAATAATGCACTTTTTATTTGCATTTGCGTCTGTTAAAGTGTTAAATTTATTGTAAATTTGATATACAGGACCGAATATAGAAGAGACACTCCAAAGTCTCTCGTTGTCATATGTTTGAAAACATGATTTTATCTAGTTAGAGGAAGCTTATAAAAATAAAAATTGGTAAACAAGATTTTATTTTCAGATAGTTTTCTGATTTTCTGTTATAGCTGTTTATTGTTGTTTTGCAAGCTCAGGTCTAATTTAGAAGATCTACTAAACATTTGATGTTATAAGGAATAAACTGAAAAAAACAAAGTTGGAGGCTGAAAAAAAATCTTGAAGCTCGTTATAGCATACAAAGAATTTTGAAATGAGGAAGGAAATGAATTGTTTATCAATTGTTATACCAAACAATAATAATGAAAAAAATTATCGTTCTATTTTAATGGAAATAATGTTTTCAAGTTTTATTTTAATTTTTTAATATACTTTTTATATCTCAGCAGGCACATAAATTGGCGGTATGAATGGGTTTTCATATATATATATATATATATATATATATATATATATATATATATATATATATATATATATATATATATATATATATATATATATATATATATATATATATATATATATATATATATATATATATATATAATATATATATATATATATATATATATATATATATATATATATATATATATATATATATATATATATATATATATATATATATATATATATATATATATATATATATATATATATATATATATATATATATATATATATTATTTATTTATTTATGTATATATTCTCAAATGTTAATTTACATCTGTCTGAAGGTAAGCAAATTTACCAACTAAAGATTTTGTCATCGAAGCCATTCGTGACTTACCAATTTAGTGCAAAATTAATAAAGACACGACCTCTTATAATTCATCTTGGAGAAAGAGTAGGAAACGCCCTCCTACAGGAGGTCAAAGGGATGAAAACGAGCGAAGGACTTCGTTAAAAATAAAATTACAATTGATTAAAGTACTATTAAAAATGCTTCTAAAAAAGATAAAAAAAAAAAAAATCATGAGAAAAGTTTTACAATTAAGATTATAAAAGTTGTTGGTTTTGTCTAAATGCATCAAACAATTCAAATACTTGAAAAATTAAAAAAAAATAAATTTCATTTCATTTTACGAAATGAAAAAAATACTCTTTTTCTTTCAATGGTAAATAGACGTTACATTCAAAATTGACGTCTCGCAAGATTAATCTACGAAGTCGTTTGACTTATTTGGTAAAGCAACAAATAGGGTCGAATGCATTTTACTATTATGTTGTTAAAATGGACACATATTGTATGAAAGCACAAAATTTTAATCTTATGTTTACTTTTTACCTTTTTTCTGAAATTGAAGTTGGTGATAAAATAACGTTTCAAGGCCAAACAATTCCCTAATTCTTTCTCTCTCTCTCTCTCTCTCTCTCTCTCTCTCTCTCTCTCTCTCTCTCTCTCTTCTTCTCTCTCTCTCTCTCTCTCTCTCTCTCTCTCTCTCTCTCTCTCTCTCTCTCTCTCTCTCTCCCGTTTCTTTTTCTCACTATATCTCGAAAGGATAAGGATTATTTTTCTTGTTAAATATAAATCACACTAAAAGTTTGACATTGTTTGCATGTGTTACTTTTAAATTTAACTATCGAAAGGGATGTTTATTAATACTTTCCTGTTAAATCAATAATAGTAATAATAACAGTAAATAATAATGATAATAATAATTTATTTTATTATTATTATTATTATTATTATTATTATTATTATTATTATTATTATTATTATTATTATTATTATTATTATTATTATTATTATTATTATTATTATTATTATTATTATTATTATTATTATTATTATTATTATTATTATTATTATTATTATTATTATTATTATTATTATTTTGCACATACTCACCCCCACATTCTTTACTGTCTATCCGTATACTGAACAACACCCAAAACAAGCACACATCAAATCATAACAATGCAAAAAGGAATCCTTAGTCTCCTTAGTGGAGGAGAGATTTTTATAGTCATACACTACTATTATTCAAAAATCTTAACATATTGCAATTTAGTCATCTTCTAAATCTCTCTCTCCTAAAGGAAATTATCAAAGTAATTAACAATAATATATGTGAATTCCTAAAAACAAACCATCTAAATAATCAAACTGAATGAGGAATAATCCTACGAAATAACACCAACCTAAAAACTCTTTTCTACAGACTTACTAAAGCACGACAAGCAGTAAGTTACACCTCCGTTATACTATATAATAAATTGCAGGATGAAATAAAAATGAAAGATCAGTAAAATCAAATGCACGCAAAATCTTTATTATTATTATTATTATTATTATTATTATTATTATTATTATTATTATTATTATTATTATTATTATTATTATTATTATTATTATTATTATTATTATTATTATTATATATTATTATTATTATTATTATTATTATTATTATTATTATTATTATTATTATTATTATTATATATTATTATTTATTATTATTATTATTATTATTATTATTATTATTATTATTATTATTATTATTATTATTATTATTATTATTATTATTATTATTATTATTATCATTATTATTATTATTATTTTTATTATTATTATAATAATTAGCAGAATTATCATTATCATAATAATAAAAATAATAATAATAATAATAATTATTATTATTATTATTATTATTATTAAAATAAAATATTTGACAGTATTCGCTAATATTTTTTTCCTATTTTTGAAATTATGATTATGATTATTATTATTATACTCTATTATTATTAGTCGTCCTCATTACTATTTTCATTATTATTATTATTATTATTATTATTGAAAATTATTATTAATATCAGTAATTCCAATTGTGTGATATAGTAATATTTTACTATTAGTGTAATAATTCATATTTTAATATTTTCATCCCATATGAGATATACTTAATGAATTATAATTTTGATTGAATTTGATTGTATTTGTGCTGAAGACGGACCTAGATACGGTGTGAAACGTTTACAGTGTATTAAATGAGTATTTGGAAACTCTTAGTACTAGCTTTGATCTTTTTAATTAGATTAAGGTTCACTTCAAAGGAAGGTATCTCAACTTTTTATATATATATATATATATATATATATATATATATATATATATATATATATATATATATATATATATATATATATATATATATATATATATATATATATATATATATATATATATATATATATATATATATATATATATATATATATATATATATATATATATATATATATATATATATATATATATATATATATATATATATATATATATATATATATATATATATATATATATATATATATATATATATATATATATATATATATATATATATATATATATATATATATATATATATATATATATATATATATATATATATATATATATATATATATATATATATATATATATATATATATATATGTGATGGCATACGCATTCGCATTCTCATCAAAACTGATACCCGCATCCTCATCCGCACTTTCGAAAATTCAACATCCGCATCCGCACTTTACGAAAATTCTATATCAGCATCCGCAAATGAGAAAATATGACATCCGATCTATATATATATATATATATATATATATATATATATATATATATATATATATATATATATATATATATATATATATATATATATATATATATATATATATATATATATATATATATATATATATATATATATATATATATATATATATATATATATATATATATATATATATATATATATATATATATATATATATATATATATATATATATATATATATATATATATATATATATATATATATATATATATATATATATATATATATATATATATATATATATATATATATATATATATATATATATATATATATATATATATATATATATATATATATATATATATATATATATATATATATATATATATATATATATATATATATATATATATATATATATATATATATATATATATATAACTATATATATAATATATATATATATATATATATATATATATATATATATATATATATATATATATATATATATAGTGTCTTGAAATATTCATGTAAATATTTATGCTAAAACGTAACCAGAAAAATTGTTACTTAAATGCATTAAATTAAATTGTCAGAGTTAAGAACATTTGTACATATTTATGTCAATATGTATAGTTGCAAAGTTCTTGCAAAAGTCTTACAGCAAACCAATATAAGCAGCATCGAAAAATTCAAAAGTCAATTGAATTCGAAAGGCTGAAGACTGAAAATACAACAAGCAAAAACCAAGAATCCAGAGAAGAAGATCAATCAAGCACGAACGAAAAGACGAAACTCAAAAAACGTATCTTAAATTATAACGTACTTCTCCTATTGTATTCAGCTATTGATAATCCATAATATATTTACTTTATTATCTAATGGCAGTAAATAATCGTGCTAAAACAACAGTAAGTGTAATTGGTGAGGCTTTAGAACAAATGCTTGATGCTAAACTTCAATCCAAGAGGGAAATGCCAAGACAATTCTTTTACCTCCAATACAATGAAAAGAAATCGATTCACCAGTCAGCAACAGAAGTAATAAAAGAAATTTTTAAATTCTGGAACAAATCAAAGATTCCAACTTCAGCAGATTACAACTGTATGAAGCGTGTCGAGAAAGTACACAAAAAGCGCAGTCGACAGTTAACTACCCAACAACTTAAAGAAAAGTCTTTCGTGAATAATCTGAATGACCTATTTGACGTTGCTTACGCTGATGCTCTTCAACTTATTAAGAATGAAAAAGACAAAGCTTTCTTTCTTAATAGCTCAACAGCAGCAAGGAAAATCATGATGTATGGTAGGAAAAGATAATAAGCTAGCAGATCTAGAACATCGTACTCAGCAAAGAAACTTAGAGAGTTTCTATCGGAGTCAGAAATCAGATTAAGATATTTTGTATTTTTTCAACAACCGTTAGGTTAGAATCAAGTAGTAGTAGTAATATCTAATCTGAAGACTCCACCTTTGCATCTGCTGGAAATACGTCACCCTTAATCCTAGTAAAAGATTAAGAAAGAATTCGATAATGACAACGGAGATTGCTGCTAGTCTTGATCAAACACAAACATCAAATCGAGAAGCTGCTCATATATTGCAAACTTTTGCTGCTAGTCTTGGACATGATGTCGGCAGTCTTGCAATGAGCAGGGAGATCATCTGACGTAGCCGTATGATATACCGGGAGGAAAAAGCAAAAGATATGATAACTAGTTTCTCTCCTACGATCCCATTAACAGAACATTGGGATGGTAAACTTCTTCCAGATCTTACTAGTAGCCATAAGGTCGATCACTTGCCTATAATAGTATCAGGAGAAGGCATTACAAAACTTCTCGGTGTCCCAAAAATTACATCAGGTACTGGTGAATCTATTGCGGAGGCCGTTTTTCAGTGTTTCAATGAATAGAATTTGTGTAACAGAATTCAAGCTTTGTCATTCGACACGACCGCATCGAATACTAAACATAGGAATGGAGCATGTACTCTGATTGAGCAGAAACTGAAAAAATCTTTGCTATATTTACCATGTCGACATCACATCATGGAAATAATGTTGGAGAAGGTATTTTCATTTTCCGTATGTTTAGGATATACATCTGGTCCTGTTACATCTATTTTCAAAAAAATTAAAGAGAAATGAGAAACTTTTGACCGGAAACGATACAAATTCTTTACAATGAAATTGAAAAACCAGATAAAATAGAAACCTTAAATTTTTGTTTAGAGCAGCTTAAAAATACGCAACACCGTGATGACTACCGTGAGCTTCTTGAATTAACAATCATTATTCTTGGTCAAACGCTAACATGTGGAGTGCATTTTATACGTCTTGGAGCTCTGCATCGAGCACGGTAAATGGCCAATGTAATTTACTGCTTAAAAATATACCTATCCCGACATCAGTTTAAACTTATATCAAAGAATCTAATGGAATAAGTCGTATGTGTCGTATTTGCCGCACCAATTTTCATTCGACATTAGATAAAAGCTCCCTTGGCAGCTTCTGCACCTGCATATTACCTCGCACTAGTCACAAACCTGATAAATTACAATGACAAAAAGATTGCGAAAACTGTTCTTGCTTCTTTTTCACGGCACTTATGGTACTTTGGTGAAGAACTTGTGAGTTTAGCACTTTTTAATAATAAAACTGCAATAGAAGAAAAAAGAAAAATTGTCTTTCAGATGGAACATTATGAGTTCAATGAAGATCATTGGAAGCGGTATATATTTGACATTAGTACGATAAGTGGAAAAACACTATCGTACTTTGCAACAAAACATTCCAAAAAGTTGCTAAAAGCATTTCAAATCGATATCACATTTCTTCAGTTAGACACTAAGGAGGGGAGTCAATTGCAATCATATAATGATGGTCAGGCTTGCTTAAAATCTCAGTGACAAATGATTTAGTAAAGCGTGGGGTATCGCTCATTCAGAAATATAACCAAAGTATTACAAAAGATGAAGACCAATTCCAGTTCTAGCTTCAAGTGGTAAAGGACCATCAAAGGAGATTTAAGCAAAAGTAAAATAATAATAATAATGTAAGACATTTGTCGGATCTCATATTATATATATATATATATATATATATATATATATATATATATATATATATATATATATATATATATATATATATATATATATATATATATATATATATATATATATATATATATATATATATATATATATTATATATATATATATATATATATATATATATATATATATATATATATATATATATATATATATATATATATATATATATATATATATATATATATATATATATATATATATTATATATAGCCTTAACTCTTTTTTGTTAAAAGGAAATTTTATTTACCAACTAATATAAATATAAATTACAATACATTATTTTTTGATAAGCATTTTAGGAACCTTTAATTAAATAATACTCAATTTAAATACAAATTTTTTTTTATATCACTTACATTATTTCGCACAATTCCAGAGTGTGAGACCATAATTTTTATATCTTTGAAATTATCCCTCTATAAGGATATGCCACCCAAATATATATATATATATATATATATATATATATATATATATATATATATATTATATATATATATATATATATATATATATATATATATATATATATATATATATATATATATATATAATTTTTATTAACTGCTAGTGATGTTATAGTTTCGAGGAATCGAACCCGGGCCCCAAAAGATGGAAGTCCGTTGTGTTGACCACTACTTCCACGATTCCTCGAAACTATAACATCACTAGCAGTTAATAAAATTATAAATAATGATTCCACGGTTGATTTATCATAGTGGTTATTAAAATTATAATATATATATATATATATATATATATATATATATATATATATATATATATATATATATATATATATATATATATATATATATATATATATATATATATATATATATATATATATACTATATATATATATATATATATATATATATATATATATATATATATATATATATATATATATATATATATATATATATATATATATATATATATATATATATATATATATATATATATATATATATATATATATATATATATATATATAATATATATATATATATATATATATATATATATATATATATATATATATATATATATATATATATATATATATATATATATATATATATATATATATATATAGCTGCTTCGGAGGAGCTTAGAGCAGCGGCTTCCAAATATAGACTTCATTCATCCCTTCTCTAATCACCTCTTGGGTGTTGGTGGTCTCCGGTGATGGTGATTTTGCCAGAAGACCTTGATGCCTGCATGTCCTGGTGCCCGATTATCTTTTTTTCATTAATTTTGCAACGTTCGGCGTCTCTTATCTAATTTCCTCTTTGTGGAACACCACCTTTCTTCTTCTAGACCTCATATCTTATATTTAACTGAAACTCAGTTGGTTACGTGCTCTCACAGCAAACTCAACTCTGTTCCTTCCTACCGTCTCTATCCTCAATTTTTAGCCAAGGGCGGATGTTGCGCTTATGTGCGCAACGATGTTATCTGTTCACGTGTCTCTAATTTGGAGTGTTCTGAATACTCTACTTTTTTCTTAAACTTTCTTGCAATTCTAAATTCATTTGTTTTGTCTACTAATCTCGTAACTTCACAGACATTAAAAAATTCCTCGATTATCAATCAATTATTTTAAGTGATTTTAACGTACATCGCCAAGTTCTCATGATACAGCTGGTGAACTCGTCTACCACTTTTCTATCTAGAACAACCTTGAACAGTTGGTACATTTCCCTATCCGTATCCCTGACCGTCCTGGTGATGAACCCAACATTCTTGATCTTTTTCTAACTTCTTTTCCTTCTCCTTACAATGTTAGTGTTTCCTCTTCAGGATTCATCTGATCACCTTCTTATCTCTGTATCTTGTTCTGTCTCCTCAAGTCTTTAGCAAGAACGGCCCCCGTCTTCACTTAGGAGCAGTATCTGGCATTTTGGTGCCACTTGCTGATCTGACTTGGGGTTGTACTTTCTTGATTTCTCATGAAATGATTATTGTTTACATGGGAGAAGTTCCTCGGAATGTGCAGAGAGCATTAAAGAGGCGATTCTCTCTGGCATGGAGGCGTACATTCCATATTCTTTCCTTTCTACTAAACCAGACAAACTTTGGTTTAACTCTATTTGTTCTCGTGCTATTTGCCGCAGGGATGACGCCTTCAGTAATTACCGTAGTCTTTAAAATTTATTCTCTGCAACAACTTAAACTCATTTCTGCGTCGTAAATACAATATTCTTTCTGGTTCCTTTTTCTGGCGTCCTTTCTGGCATTTTTAAAAAAATGTCAATTCTAATTTTGCTTCTTCCTCTTCCCTTTCTTTAATATCTTTTGACTGTACTTCTGTCGTTTTGCCTTCCTTTAAAGTTGAACTCTTTGCTTAAACTTTTGCCTCTAATTCAACTCATTTATACCCAAATTATAATTTCTTCTAAAGACCATTTCTGATCTTTCAAAGCTTAACACTAAGAAGGCGTGTTTTTTCAAAATTTGTGCTTTCGACTTGCACTCCAAATTGTTAATCTATTTCGTCTGTCTTTCTACTTCAACGCACCCTTCTTGCTTGAAACGAGACTCATTCACTCTTTACCTAAAAAGGGGAGCCTCTCCTCAGCCCTCCAACTACTGTTCCATTTCTTTAACCTCCGTTTTTCTAAAGTTTTTAAATCTATCTCTAACAGGATGATTTGGGAACATCTCAATTCTTCTAATCTTATCTATGATCGCCAGTATAGCTTTCGTAAAAAACGGTTTACCGGTGATTTTCATTCCTTTCTCTCTGACTCTTGGTTCTCCGCTCTTCGGAATTTTGGTGAATCTTTTGATGTCGCGCTTGATATGTCGAAAACCTTCGATAGGGTCTGGCACAAAGCTTTGATTTCAAAACTCCCTTCTTGCGGAATCTATTCTTCTCTCTGATTTCTTTTACGATAGTTTTATAGAAGCTGTTGTAGGCTGCATCCGACGGAAGAGCTCAGAAGAGGTATGAGACGAGAGAGTTCATAAGGGCAATGACCGTTGTAAAGTGATAGTATGGATAGAGTGACGCAACAAATCGACAACCAGAAATAGACCGGAGAGAAATTGTGAGAGCGAGAGAATTGATAAAACAAAAAGCTCTAATCTCAACCTTTTCAAGGAGAGCTGTATGAGTGGAACCACATCGGATGTGTGAGTGGTACTCCATGCAGCGGTGAACAACAGTGCAAGCAACTGGGGTGGCGGGAAGAAATTCTGAAGTCGCCTCAGAACACTCAATTTCTTAGAAGCTTTTTTAGCAAGAGAGGTAATGTGATCCTCCAAGAAAAATCACGATAAAAATAAACACCCGGAATATTAAAGACATATTAAGGTTTCATGTATATGCTTTCAAAGAAGATGTCATAGTTATGTGGAAGGTTGTGTCGATTTGAAAGATAGAGGAACTAAGTTTTGAGGCATTGAAAATACCACGTCTTCTCTGCCCCAATTTGAAATTCGAGAAAGATCAGAGGTTAGTCTTCAAGGTTTCAATTCTAGCGTCAATTAACTGCTACTGGAAGGAGTGTCCTTCAAATTGAAAGGAGTAATGAGAGGTGGAGTAATCGGCATAGAAGTGGGTAAGAGATGAACTAATTGAGGGAAGGTCCTTAATAAAAAGTAAAAAAAAAGTATTGTGAATAGAAAAGAACCCTGAGGAACATCACTATTTATAGATTTAAAGAATGAACTGTAGCCGTCTACAACAGGGACTATAGAACGACTGGAAAGGAAATTAGAAGAAAGGATAGATTCCGAAAGAGGGAAGTTTAGAGATCAAAGTTTTGTGTTTTCGATATGTCCTGTGTGACAGAAAAAGATTCACTGAAATACCTAAGAGTGGAAGGCCGAGATTCAGAGAGAACTGAAAATCCCCACTTGAGAGTTTTTATGAGTCATACTTGCGATCACAGGTATGATTTGAAGAATAGAGATATTTCCAATTCTTCTTTTTAAGAATAGATTCGAAAACTTTAGAAAGAACGTAGGTCGAAAGAAATGGGACGGTAGTTGGAGGGTTGAGAGAGATCTCACTTTTTTGGTACATGTTCAAGTAGAAAGACAGAGACATAAAAATTTACTAAGGCAAGATGCAAACTCAAAAACACGTTTTGAGAACAACGGGAGGAATTCCATCTAGATCAT
This sequence comes from Armadillidium nasatum, assembly GCA_009176605.1. Lineage (NCBI taxonomy): Eukaryota > Metazoa > Arthropoda > Malacostraca > Isopoda > Armadillidiidae > Armadillidium > Armadillidium nasatum. The sequence goes on from SEYY01004010.1 coordinate 43,001, forward strand.
ACGTCTTCTTAGTGTTAAGCTCAGAAAGAGCAGAAATTACATCTTTAGAAGAAAATACAGTTTTAGTCATATATGAGTTTGAGTGGGTGGAAGTGGGAGAAATAGCTCAGGTAATCGTCTAAAGTTGAATTAGAGGTAAAAGTTAGAGCGAAAAGTTCAGCTTTAGAAGGAAGCAAATCGGTTGTTGTGCGTCATGAGATACACCCGGAAGGGTGTGAGGAGGAGGAACCAGAAAGATTACTGCGTTTTATAGTGAGAAAAAGAGTTTTTGGTGTTACGGATTACAGAGAATAAATTTTGCACGACTCTGAGATGAACTGCAAGTTGCCTGAGTTTTTGGAGTTTGAAGACAACGGTAAACCCTGAAGACAGCACCCCTGCTGCCAATAACACGATGACAAACAGTTAAACCAAGGTTCATTATGCTTAGTACAAGGGAAAAAATGTAGAATATATGCCCAATAATAGGAAAAATCACTTCGGTAATGCGTTCCTCACACTCCGAGAGACCCCTCCTACGGAAGCAATAATCATTCCAGGGGAAATCCAAGAAGTATTACTGTAAGTCAGATGAGCTTGCTGCACCGAAATGCTACAAAGGTTTCTTCGGAATAGGCAGGGAGGATACAGAGAAAAGAATGTCATCGGAGGAACCCAGAGATGCATAAAGGGTAAACAATATATATATATATATATATATATATATATATATATATATATATATATATATATATATATATATATATATATATATATATATATATATATATATATATATATATATATATATATATATATATATATATATATATATATATATATATATCTTCGGGTAATTAAAATAAATAGGCCTATGAAATTCCTCTTTAATTATTATTAAAGCAGGAAACCATGGTCAAATTATTGAACGATGTCCAGATTCAAAGAGCTTGAAAGCGTTCAAGTCAGAAAAAGTTTGAAATACTGATAAAGATTTTCCCAGAGAAGTACGTGTAAGATTGTTTATAGTGGTTAAGAATTTCGAAGAGAATGGATGAGCCTGTGTATTATGTAGAAAAACTAGTCACAAGATCTCTCCTCAAATGGGGAGATATAAAACTGGAAAGTGTTCAGAACAGCAGTAACCATTGTAATATCGATAAAATTGGGAAAGTAACGTATCATTTCTACGGATAGTAAGGAATTAGAGAGAGTAAGTGATAGAATAGCTGACAATTTTTAAAACCCTAGACTCCACCTTTCAAAGGAGCACAGTTTATATCAAACTATCCCAATTATGTAACATTCTCCAAACAAAGCCGAACAGCACCCTTATAGAGAAACAGTAACTGAGATAGTGAAAAAAATATCGAAAGTGCCTCAAAGCATCGTATCTATTAGAAACTTGTTTATAAAGAACGACAATGTGAAAGAATCTTCTCTTGAAAAGGATACCCCAAGAATATAAAAATTGTAAAAGGTTTGAGATGAGAGTTTTCAAATGATATTTCAGCCGTGTGGAAGATTATTTACAAGTAGATGGACAAAGGAATTGTGTTTTTAAGGTATTAAAAACTACCCTATTTTCTCTGCTCACACAGAGATAAGAGAAATATCAGAAGTCACTTGCTAAAAGACCACCTTACTACTAGTATCAGTTTGTTGTTCGCCTTTAAAAATGTAAAGGGTAATGAAGGTTGGAGTCATCGCCATAGGAGTAGGTAAGAGATGAGTTAGCAGATAATGAAAAGTAGAAAACAAAGTTTGTTATAAACCACAATACATAGGTTTAAAAGATGAACGATGGCAGTTAACAAAAGCAGATATAGGACGACGCGATAGGAATTCAGAGAGAAGCTTATTAAGGGAAGAATTGATGTTGAAAGAAGAAAGTTTTGATATCAAGGCTTTGTGTGAGCCTATGTCGAAAGATTTAGATAATATGTCTAGCACCATAGCAAAAGATTTATCTGAATCCCAAAAAATAGAGAACTGAGAGTCAGAGAGAGAGGAAAAAATAT
>SEYY01004010.1:50000-55000 GCA_009176605.1 Armadillidium nasatum
ATATATATATATATATATATATATATATATATATATATATATATATATATATATATATATATATATATATATATATATATATATATATATATATATATATATATATAATATATATATATATATATATATCATTGTTAGAGTTTTCCATTAAGTTTAATAAGGTCATTAATAGGGTCAGTTATAAATTTTGTTGAAAATTTTCCTTCAATTCTTTCATTTTATCAATGTTGATAAAATGATTTAATGAAGGCGTTCTTCGTCGCTTGATTTACAACAATCTTTTGAAGGAAGAGAAAAAAGAATAATAATTAATCGTTTCTTCAATGAAAGAAAGAGAAAAAAAGTGAGGAAAAGATGCATGTCATTTCTAACGGTAGTAGTAGTAGTAGTAATAATAATGATAATAATAGTAATAGTAGTAATAATCGTAATCATAAATTCTTTGTTCAGTGAACGTACATTATAATTTACAATATTTAGTAGGTCCTATACTACTAACTATACTACTACTACTACTACTACTACTACTACTAATAATAATAATAATAATAATAATAATAATAATAATAATAATAATAAGAATAATATTGATAATAATGTTGAAATATTAATAATAATAATAATAATAATAATAATAATAATAATAATAATAATAATAAAAATAATAATAATGATAATATAATACTAATAATGATAATAATACAATAATAAAATAATATTGATATAGTAATAATAGTAATAATAATAATAATAATAATAATAATAATAATAATAATAATAATAATAATAATAATAATAATAATAATAATAATAATAATAATAATAATAACAATAATTATGATAATAATAATAATGGCAGTATTTTGATACATTCATCTGCAATACCTTTCGATTGATAAATTTGTGTCGATTACAGGTACAGCTCTTTAATTGAGCAGTCAAAACGTGGATCGGTTATCTGTATCGGGATTGCTTATGGCAATTTTCCTGAAAGTGTATCGAAAAAAATTGATAATCGATACTCTATGCATTTTGCAAAATAATAATTCCATATCTAATAAACAGGCTATATGTTTATTAAATATGATATAACTGAAAAAAACACGTCCGATTATAAATACGTATATATACCTACAAATTACTGTAGAAAATATATACATACGTGATACGTACACATCCGTACATACCTCGATATACATCCATATTCAATATCAAAATAATCGGAATAAAGTCAAAATTTATAATATACATGTCTGAAGAATTGCTTAGTAATTTCGTATTTTTTAAAAAGAAACTCAATGATCGTGCAAGCTGTAATTTGTATAATAATAATAAAATGTTATAGGAATATGTGTTTAGACGTTCAAATATTTGTTTTTATCTGCCTCGTAAACAGGTTTTACGAGGATATTTTCTTTTTTGTTAAAATTTGAAATTAAAAAAAAAACAAAACAAAACAATTGCATAATCTGCATTTATTTTACGATTGTGATAACTTTAAATTCATTAATTGAATGATAGATAGTTCATTAGTAACTCAAATGTTTTATAGACACTGTACCTATCTCTATTATAGTCATCAATTTGAGAACTTAGTTTATAACATATAATATCCTATAAATTCTAAAACTATCTAGATACATCTACCGGCATTATTATCGTTATAGAAAATAGTTACAAAGTACCGATTAATCGGTATAAAAAAATCGTTATTCGAGTTATCAGTATTTTAACATTTTTTAATAATAGTAGTAAAAATAATAATAATACAATGATGATGATAATAATAAAAATATTCAAATAATAATAATAATAATAATAATAATAATAATAATAATAATAATAATATAAATAATAAAAAATAATAAGAAAATTATAATATTAATAATAATAATAAAAATGCATCTTAATACCCCTATGCCTTCCTTTACGAGAAGGCGGCATAGCTCAATGATGGAGTCTTATTATGTACACTATCGAACGGCGACGCTGTTGTCAGTGGTTTCGAATCCTGGCTTATGGAAAAATTTTGTCTGTCTTATTACTGATAAATCTGTCGCAACAGTTGTTGTGTTCATGTTGTTGTGCCAATGTTGGCGTTGGTTGACCTTGGTTGGTTGCTTCTGTAACCCAGAAACACCCCAGCAAATATGCCACGTAGCCGCAGTAGGGGTTCCAAGCACCCTCCTATGGATTCTAATATGTACGGAGTTGCTACTGTGATTCGAAGCATAATAGCTTGAAATCTGTTCTACTATCCCTTCTTTTACGAGAGGGCGGTGTAGTTCAGTGGTAGAGCCTTGTGTACACTGTCTATGAATAGTACGAAACCTGAGAAGTTTTTTTTGCTATCTCTTATTCCATCACAAATAAGGTATGTTACTTTTAAACTACTTAATCTATCAAAACTTGTAAATTTATATTTTCTTTTATAATGAGCACAATTACGGGAATTCGAACTCTCGGTATCTTAAGTGTCAGACGATTATTTAATTTTGCTAAGCTTTTCACATTGAACTAAACCTGTTAAATTTGTCGCAACAGTTTGTCGCGTGAAGAGTGTCCATGTTGGCGTTGCTTGATCTTGGTTGGTTGTTCCTGTAACCCAGAAGCACCCCAGTAAAATGCCATGTAGCCCCAGTAGGGGTTTCAAGCACACTCCAATGGATTGTAATAAGTACCGAGTTGTTACAGTGATTCGTAGCATAAGAGCTTGAAAATTATTCTACTATGCCTTGTTTTATTGGAAGGCGACGTAGCTCAGTGGTACAACCTAACTGCGGCGATGTTGTCAGTAGTTTCAAATTCTGGCGTGTGAAAATTTTTTCTCTGGCCTATATATATATATATATATATATATATATATAATATATATATATATATATATATATATATATATATATATATATATATATATATATATATATATATATATATATATATATATAATATATATATATATATATATATATATATATATATATATAATATATATATATATATATATATATATATGGATGGGAAACTACTCGTAAATTAGAATATAAATAGCTGCTAAAGCCAAATACCATTCGTGTGCTTGTGCGTGTGCGTGTGCGTATGCTTGTGTTTGTGCAAGTGCGATTGTGTGCGTGTGTGCTTGTGTTAAATTCATGAAGAGATTTTAATAATGTCACAAAAATTCCTTTTTAACACTCTTTAATGTCCTTTCAATGATGTCAAGGAATCGAAACTTAAGAAAAGAAAAAGTTGAAATAATCTTGTTCTTCATGAGGAGGGGGAGAGGAGGACGAGGAGGAGGAGTAGAGGGAGAGGAGGGGGAAGAGAATGGAAGGTGGGAGGGGAGGGAAGAGAATGGGAGGTGGGAGGGGAGGGAAAAAGGAAGAAAAGAAGGGGTTGGATTCGTGAAGAGTGAAATTGAATCTTGTTAAACAACGAACAAATGATTCAATGAATAGATTATTATCAAAGATTTTGATTGACAATTGCAAATTGAAATATTCAAAATATATATATATATATATATATATATATATATATATATATATATATATATATATATATATATATATATATATATATATATATATATATATATATATATATATATATATATATATATATATATATATATATATATATATATATATATATATATATATATATATATATATATATATATATATATATATATATATATATATATATATATATATATATATATATATATATATATATATATATATATATATATATATATATATATATATATATATTATATATATATATATATATATATATATATATATATATATATATATATATATATATATATATATATATATATAAGAAAGTTCTTTTTTAAAAAAATATTTTCCCTTTAATAAAAAGTCCAAATATTAGACCACCTATGTTAATTGGCAAAATAAAGTGATATTGATAATAGAGATTAGTGAGATGAATGAAAAGTATAAGACCCTAATTCTGTTAAATAGTTCAGAAACATCTGAAACGATTTTCCTTTTATGAAGCTTTAGCAATTTCAGAAAAATTACAGGATCAAAATTAATGGTAAACATCCCATATGTTTACTTATAAAAATATCTTTTATCAATACAGATTTAAAATTTAATATTTGTTTAGTGTTTTACAAAAAATGTTAATCTCGTCTTCGTATATAAAGCATATTACATTCGCGACATCACTGAAATATATACTAGCAAAAAATAAAGGGGATCAAAGAGGAAGGTGTGTAATATCAAAGATAAGCAAGGCGAAGTTTTGGTGGGACTAACAGACGTTAACTGGAGATGGACGGAATACTTCAAAAAAACTGAAGAATGGCACAGCATTGGCAGAAAATGGGATACCCATATAACTTATAAAAGAGGGATGAGGAAAAATGAAATGGTAATTCTGAAATTGATGAATAGGTGCTGGAATGAGAATGAAGTGTGGGAAGGATGGGAAAAGTCAATTATAGTCCCAATTTATAAGGGAAAAGGAGACACAGGAGATTGTAAAAACTACAGGGGAATATCACTATTGGATCATTTAGCAAAAACACATGAAAAGATATTAGAGAGAAGGATGAGAATGGTAGCTGAGCCCAGACTGTGAGAAGAGCAGCACGGATGTAGGAAGAATAGAAGCACAACAGATCTCTTGTTTTGTTCGCCTTGAGAATAACATTAGTAAAGGTATTTGAATTTAATAATTTAATGAATTTTTAGATCTGAGAAAAGCCTTTGACTCGGTCGGTGTCAAGAGAAAGATTGTGGAAGTGCAGGAAAGAGAATACGCTGTGAGAAAGAGGCTAAAAAGAGCTTTAGAAAATTTGTATAAGAACAGTAAGTGTAATGCAGGAACAGAATATGAGAAAAGGGATGGTTTGAGGTGAGAACGGAGTTAAGCAGGGAAGCGTGGTGTGAACCAGGTTTAAAAAAAAATTTGAATACACTTCATTTTCCTGAATAGTTTTTAACTTTTTAACTAAATAA
>SEYY01004010.1:60000-62897 GCA_009176605.1 Armadillidium nasatum
ATCAATTCTTTTTATCTTATCTCTTATTGCCAGTAAGCTTTCGTAAAAAACACAATACAGGTGATCTTCTTTCACTTCTCTCTGACTCTTGATCCTCCGCTCTTCGGCATTCCGGTGAATTTTTTGCTGTCTCAATGGACATATAAAATGCTTTCTATAGAGTTGGCACAAAGCTTTGATTTCTAAACTTCCCTCTTTCGGAATCTATTGATCTCTCTGTAGCCTTCTCTCTGATTTAATTTCCCCTCATTCTATAGCAGTTGTTGTAGATGGCCACCGTTCATCCTTTAAATCTATTAATAGTATGTTCCTCAAGGTTCTTCATCACTTTTCCACCTATACTGATAACTACATCCTTTATTGCTCGTTTCAGTTTGAGGGACGTCCCTCCCAACAGAGGTTAATCGACGCAAAGAGAGCAGCATTTTAGCAACTAACTTCTGATCATTCTCGTTTTTCAAATTGGAGCACAGAAAACATGGTCATTTTCAATGCTCAAATAATGAATTCCTCCATCTCTCCATTTGACAAATTCTTCCAAACAACTATGATTTCTTCTTCGAAAACACTTAGCTCAAACTTTCGTCTGTCCTTAATATTCTCGGTGTTTCTTATTCTCATGATCCTTTTTAGAAAGATCATATTACCTCTCCTTCTAAATAAGTTTCTAAATAATTGAGTGTTCTGTACCGAGTTTGTAATTTCTTCTCTCTACCACAGTTGCTTACTCTTTATCGGGGTGTTTTTCGCCCCTGTAAGGTACGCCTCACACATCTTGAATGGTTCCACTCATGCAGCTCTCTTTGAGAAAGTAAAGTCTGGGGCTTTCCGTCTTATCAACTCTTCGGCTCTCACTAATTCTCTCCATTCTCTTTCTACCTGTCGAATTGTTGCATTATTCTCTCTATACTATTTCTATTAGATGGAGACTGCTCTTCTGAACTCTCTCGTCGCATACCTCCATTAAGAAGGGTTCGTGCGACACGCCTATCTGTACAGTCTCATTCTTTCTGTCCAACTCTTCATCCCCAGACTTTTCCGCTATTCTCAGTCTTACATGAACTCAACTGGTAAAATCTGTTTTCTTAACTTACTTTAACTTATACACCTTCAAGCACCTTCAATCGGGACATGTCGGTTTCTAACTTGACCAGATTTCCAATGTTTCCCAAACTCTCTTGAAAAGTAGTAAGCCTCTGGCCTTTACCAGAGGTTGGTTATATATATATATATATATATATATATATATATATATATATATATATATATATATATATATATATATATATATATATATATATATATATATATATATATATATATATATATATATATATATATATATATATATATATATATATATATATATATATATATATATATATATATATATATATATATATATATATATATATATATATATATATATATTATATATACACTTTCAAACGCCGTGTATCTGGACATGTCGGCCTCCAGCGACCAGGATTGATTTTTCCAATTCCGGTAAATAAGGCCTCCGGCTTTTGCCCACCGGAGAAGATATAAAAAAAAGTAAGATTGTGAGCATTGGTGGAGTATCGAAGCAGGGGATGAGAGATTTGAGGAGATGGAAGAGTTCAAATATCTAGGAATGCTAGTGGAGGGAAAAAGAGATGAATAGAGTGATGTAGAGAATGGAGGGAATTGAGGGAGGTATGGAAGAATGGGAGTATACCGATTGAAATAAAGGTGAGAATGTTTGAGAGTACGCTATGAAACATGGATGATAGATGCTCAGACGAGGAAAAGGCTGGATGTTTTCGAGATGAAGGGATTGATGTCAATATGTGGTTTGAGAAGGGTAGATAAGATTAGGAACGAAAGAATAAGGGAGATGTTGTGGATGAAAGAGGGAACTGTGGATAGAGCGCAGACGGACTTATTAAGGAGGGTTAGACATATGTGTAGGATGAATGAAGATATGATGGTGGATAGAGTGGTGAGATCAGAGGTGAAGGAGGGAAGGGGTGGGTAAGACCAAAGGGAGAGGTCCGAGTATGGAAGAGGGTAAGAGAGTTGTAGAGGACAGAGTGAACAGAGGGTGGTGGTGGAAGGGAATTGGTGGCAGGAGGTGTGGGGTGTGGGGTGTGGGATGTGGGACTGGGTGTGGGTGTGGGTGTGGATGTGGGTGTGGGTGTTGTTGTGGGTGTGGGTGTGGGTGTGTAGAGAACTGTGGTGGGCACCACCCCATGAGAATGGAGAAAGGCGATTGATATATATATAAAATATTATTATATATATATATATATATATATATATATATATATATATATATATATATATATATATATATATATATATATATATACTATTATATATATATATATATATATATATATATATATATATATATATATATATATATATATATATATATATATATATATATATATATATATATATATATATATATATATATATATATATATATATATATATATATATATATATATATATATATATATATATATATTATATATATATATATATATATATATATATATATATATATATATATATATATATATATATATATATATATATATATATATATATATATATATATATATATATATATATATATATATATATATATATATATATATATATATATATATATATATATATATATATATATATATATACTAGTGAACAGAACAATGACTTTGAAAATTTTTTTATGTTATTATTTGTTTATTAATGATTATGAGAAGCGCTATTTAATTATTTTGGTTTATTGAAAATCAAAATATTGATTTGTATTTGATTGTGAAATATTTCACAGATTTTGAAAATTACGAGAATTAAAATTCAATATATATATATATATATATATATATAATATATATATATAT
>SEYY01004011.1:0-10000 GCA_009176605.1 Armadillidium nasatum
ATATATATATATATATATATATATATATATATATATATATATATATATATATATATATATATATAGTATATATGTGATCGCATGTCATATTCCTCATTTGCGGATGCGGATGCGGGTGCGGATGAATTTTCGAAAGTGCGGAATTTTGAAGAGGATGCTCCGCGGATGCGGATGTGAATGCCATCATATATATATATATATATATATATATATATATATATATATATATATATATATATATATATATATATATATATATATATATATATATATACCTAAAACTTCAGTATATAGGATCACTTACATCCAACTTAATAGCAATATTCTTTCTATAATTGAAGCTACATACTAGAAATGCCAGTTCATTCTTATAAATCATAACTCCCTTTCAATTTAAAGCTTCTTCAGACACAATGAGTCTTACCCAATGCTTCTCAGATCCTCATTAATTTATTTAGTGTACCAGCTGTAATGCGGCGTATTTGCGTCAAACTGGTCTACAATTAAAAGTGAAGATTGATAAGCCCATGCTACGATTAAGTTCATGATAATTCATAGAGGAGTTTCCTTTAGTACGGACCTTCCTCTATGCTCTCCTGTACACACTGCTATAAAAGACGATGGAGATACCATTGTATATACCGTGGAGATACCCACCCTTTTTATTCTTCTAATTTCTATTCTTCAACATGCATCTCCCTTCATGATTGTACGATTTTAAAGATTTATATATAAAACTCATTGCCCATCTTTAAATGATCAAGTTTCTTCTATTGTCTTTTTACTCAATAATGAAGTCCTTTTTCTCAAAATAGTCCAGCCTTTTATTTTTATTTATGTTATTTCAATATTAATATTAATACTTTATTTTTTATTTTATTGCAATTATATTATTTTAAATATCATATAGATTGTTAAGGAATTTATATGTTGATTGCATTTTAAACTAGAAATTTAAAAAATTTAATTTGTGCTGAAGTTGGACCGAGATACCTTTGTAAAACGTTCACAGTGTATTAAATTAGTATGTGGAAACCCTTGTACTGGCTTTGATCTTTGTAATTAGATTAAGGTTCACTAGGAAAAAGCTTTCTCAACTTCATATATATATATATATATATATATATATATATATATATATATATATATATATATATATATATATATATATATATATATATATATATATATATATATATATATATATATATATATATATATATATAATTGATGGCATACTTATTCGCATCCTCATCAAAACTGACATTCGCATCCGCACTTTTGAAAATTCAAAATCCGCATTCGCATTCGCCCTTTCGAAAATTCATCATTTGCATCCGCATCCGCACTTGAAGAAAATTTTATATCTTCATCCGCATCCACATCCGCTTAGAAAATATGACATCTGATCCATCACAAATTTATATATATATATATATATATATATATATATATATATATATATATATATATATATATATATATATATATATATATATATATATATATATATATATATATATATATATATATATATATATTATATTATATTATATCTCCTCCGGTGGGCAAAGGCCAGAGGCCTACCAAATTCCACCGGAGTTGGGAAAAATCTATTATCATGGTCGATGGTGGCCGACGTGTCCAGACACACGGCGTTTGAAAGTATGCAAGTCAAAGGAAGTTGGGAAAACAGATGAAAGGGAGTGTGTTCCAGACTTTACCAGTAGAGTATATGTAAGATTGAGCATAGCGGTTAAGTCTGGGGTCGGAGAGTTGGACAGAGAAAGGATGAGAATGTGTAGAAAGGCGTGTTGCACGAGCTCTTCTCAATGGAGGAGGTATGCGAACGAGAGAGTTCAGAAGAGCAGTGTCTGTTGTAATAGCGATAGTAAAGAGAGAGTGACGCAACAATTCGACGGGCAGAAAGAGATTGAAGAGAGTTAGTAAGAGCAGGAGAGTTGATGAGACGAAAAGCCCTTGACTCCACCTTCTCTAAGAGAGCTGTATGTGTGGAACCACCCCAGATGTGCGAAGCATACTCCATACAGGGGCGAACAACACCCCTATACAGAGCAAGCAACTGGGGTGGCGTGAAGTAATTCTGAAGGCGCCTCAGAACACCCAACATCTTAGAAGCTTGTTTAGAAAGAGAAGTAATGTGATCTTTCCAAGAAAGATCACGAGAAAAAGAAACACCAAGAATATTAAGGAACAGATGAAGGCTTGAGTTTTGTGTTTTCGAAGAAGATATCATAGTTGTGTGGAAGATTGTGTCGAGTGGAGAGATGGAGGAACTGAGTTTTTGAGGCATTGAAAACAACCATGTTTTCTCTGCCCCAATTTGAAATACGGGAAAGATCAGAGGTTAGTTGTTCCAAGGCTACCCTTCTCGAGTCTATCAACTGCTGTTGGGTGGGACGTTTTTCAAAATGGAAGGAATAATGAAGGGTGGAGTCATCAGCATAGGAGATGAGGTGATAGAGAGAAGGTCATTAATGAAGAGTAGAAAAAGTGTTGGTGATAGTACAGAACCCTGAGGAACACCACTATTAATAGATTTAAAGGAAGAACGGTGGCCGTCTACAACAGCTGCTATAGAACGACCGGAAAGGAAATTAGCGAGAAGATCACAGAGAGAAGGATAGATACCGAAAGAGGGAAGTTTAGAAATCAAAGCTTTGTGCCAGACTCTATCGAAGGCTTTCGATATGTCCAGCGCGACAGGCAAAAGATTCACCGAAATGCCGAATAGCGGAGGACCAAGAGTCAGAGAGAAGGGAAAGAAGATCACCCGTAGAGCGTTTCTTACGAAAGCCATACTGGCGATCAGAGATAAGATTAGGAAGAATTGAGATGTTTCCAAATCTTCCTGTTAAGGATAGATTCGAAAACTTTAGAGAGAACGGAGGTCAAAGAAATAGGACGGTAGTTGGAGGGTTGAGAGGGGTCCCCCTTCTTCGGCACAGGTTGAATGAGCGCACGTTTCCAGCAAGAAGGGAAGGTTGAAGTAGATAGACAAAGACGAAATAGTTTACCGAGGCAGGGTGCAAGCTCGGAAGCGCAAGTTTTGAGAACCACAGGAGGAATACCATCAGGACCCTTCGCCTTCTTAGAATTAAGCTCAGAGAGAGCAGAAATGACATCTTTAGAAGAAATTCTAATTTTAGGCATAATTGAGTTAGAGGGGGTTGAAGGAGGAGGAATAGCTCCGGAATCGTCTAAGGTTGAATTAGAGGCAAAAGTTTGAGCAAAGAGTTCAGCTTTAGAAGAAGGTAAAACAGCAGTTGTGCCGTCGGAAGATATTAAAGGAGGGAAAGAGGAAGAAGCAAAGTTAGAGTTGACATTTTTTGCAAAATGCCAGAAAGAACGTGAAGAAGAGGAACCAGAAAGATTATTGCATTTTCTACGGAGAAAGGAGTTTTTAGTGTTACGAAGGATAGATTTTGCACGATTCCGGGATAAAATATAAGTAGCGTGAGTTTCTGGAGTTTGAAGACGACGGTAATCCCTGAAGGCAGCATCCCTGCGGCGGATAGCACGAGAACAAGCAGAGTTAAACCAAGGTTTGTTAGGTTTAGTAGAAGGGAAAGAATATGGAATGTACGCCTCCATGCCAGAGAGAATCACCTCGGTAATGCGTTCTGCACACTCCGAGGGACCCCTCCCACGGAAGCAATAATCATTCCACGGGAAATCAAAGAAGTACGACCGCAAGTCCGACCAGCTTGCGGCACCGAAGTGCCACAAACGTTTCCTTTCCGTAGAAGGGGGTCTTTCCTGCGGAAGACTTGAAGAGATAGAAGAGGATACAGAGATAAGAAGGTGATCGGAGGAACCCAGAGGAGGAAAGAGTTTAACAGTATAAGGAGAAGGATTAGAAGTTAGGAAAAGGTCTAGAATGTTGGGTTCATCTCCAAGACGATCAGGGATACGAGTAGGGAGCTGCACCAACTGCTCAAGGTCGTTTTGGATAGCGAAAAGGAAGGCACGTTCACCAGCTGTATCATGAGAACTAGAAGAAAGCCATTGGCGGTGGTGAACATTGAAATCACCTAATATGATGATTTCAGAGAAAGGAGAAGAAGAGAGAATGTGCTCTATTTTGGAGTTTAAATAGTCGAAGAATTTAGCATAGTCAGTAGAATTAGGAGATAAATAAAAACTGAACAAATGAATTTAGTCGTAGAGTGGCAAGAGAGCCTAAGCCATAAGGTGGAAAATTCGGAAGACTCCAAATTAGAGACACGAGAACAAACGACATCGTTGCGCACATATGCACAACAACCGCCTTTGGCTGAAAATTGAGGATAGAGACAGTAGGAGGAAACAGAATAGGGTTTGCTATCAGAAAGCTCAAACATCTGAGTTTCGGTCAAGAATAAGAGGTGAGGTCTAGAAGAAGAGAGGTGATGTTCAACAAAGTGGAAATTAGAGTGCAGACCGCGAATGTTGCAGAAATTAATGAAAAAAATAGACCGTGCATCAGGACAAGCCGGCGGCCGAGTCCTGGTGGCACCAACCCCATCACCGGAGGCCACCAACTCCCAAGTGGTGATGGGGGAAGGGGTGGATGAGGGGCTATTTTTGGAAGCCGCCCCCCAAGGCTTCTCCGAGGCTACCGAAGTTGACGCCATTATTGATTTAATTTTATTTTTTTAAGATGTGTTAGAAATGTTTTATGTATGTAAAGGAGAGCCACTCCGTGTAGATAGAAGGTGAGCGCGAAAGGGAGCGAACCATTGGGCACCGGGATGAGATAGGAGTACCTTTAACACCCCGTATACCCAACAGGGGTAATCTCATCGCTTCGGGAGCGCTACTTCCCTCCCCCGTATATATATATATATATATATATATATATATATATATATATATATATATATATATATATATATATATATATATATATATATATATATATATATATATCTTCATCCCCCAGGAAGGACTATCGCCCTGTCAGTTGGATCTTTCGAGGAAGATCCTAGGGTTTCACGTGCCCACGGCGGATACCGCTGTCTGGGCCAGGCCTATCGCGGATGTCGGACATTATTCCCATCAGTGGCAAGGGCACTCCACTGATGTACTCGTTTTACCACTGAGTCATTCGGAGCTAAGCACAAGGAGAAACCGCTCACATTTATATATATATATATATATATATATATATATATATATATATATATATATATATATATATATATATATATATATATATATATATATATATATATATATATATATATATATATATATATATATATATATATATATATATATATATATATATATATATATATATATATATATATATATATATAATATATATATATATATATATATATATATATATATATATATATATATATAATATATATATATATATATATATATATATATATATATAATATATATATATATATATATATATATATATATATATATATATATATATATATATATATATATATATATATATATATATATATATATATATATATATATATATATATATATATATATATATATATATATATATATATATATATATATATATATATATATATATATATTAAATGAGTTTCAGGCCTTACAAACTGAGTACATGTAAGATTGAGCAATGCTGTTAAGTTTGGTATCTGAGATTTGGAAAGAGAAAGAATGAGATTGTAGAAAAATGTGTAGCACGAGACCTCATTGGAAGAGGTATGCGACAGAAGAGTTCAGAAGAGTAGATTCAGTTATAATTGCGATTATAATGAGGTGGACGAAATAACAAATGGAAAGTTAGTAAGAACAAAATAATTGATACGACTAAAATACATACATTCCATCTTTTCAAGGAGAATCGTGTTAATAGAACCACCCTAGATGAGAGATAGTATGTTCCATACAAGGAATTACAACCACTCTATAAAGAGCAAGCAATAATTAATTATTTTTAGGTAGGACGAACTTCAAAATGACAGATGAGTTATCGGCACAAGAATGAACAGAGTTTGAAGTGCTGCTGAGAAGATCGTTAATAAAAAGCAATAATAAAGTTGAGACAGAAAATAAGTTTGAGGATCACCACAATTAACAGGAAAGGAGGAATAGATCGCTTCATCAACAAGTGTTGATATGAAACGATCTGAAAAAAAAGAAATGAGTAAACAAAGAGAAGGAAGAAAACCCAAGGAAGCGAGCTTAAAGAGTAGTGACTTTTCCCATAAAGTTTTAGAAGCTTTGGATATGTCAAGCTTCACCACACAGGACTCTCAAGACTCCGAATAGACAGAAAAGCAGAAATCAGAGAGATAGGAGAGTATGTCACCAGTAGACCCAAACCAAGGATATGAGATTCAAGATTATGTAGGAAATGAAAGTCGAAGAGAATTTCAAATATTTTAGACTGAATACAAGCAAGAGCTAAAAGACGATAGTTAGAAAGATTAGAACGGATACATTACTTAGGTACAGGCTGAACATGTGCTTGATTCCAGCACAAAGGTGACATAGATAGTAGATATGAACGAGAACAGGCGTTAGTTCAGACGAATACTTCCTCAAAAGACGAGTATGAATGCTATTTATACATCTAAGGATCTCATGCACTCGATAATGTGTGACTATAGATAGAGACATGGAAAACCTAAGAAGGAGAATGAGTAGAATGAGGAATGCTAGAATCGTTCCAGGATGGAATTAGATGAAGAAAAGAGGCTGAAGAGAAAGGAGTGTTAGTTACAGAACAGTCAGAGCGAATTTGACGATGCTGAAAGACAAATTCACACAAGTTACAAGACATTATTTTGGTAAGAGGAGAGAAATTTTTATCAGTTGAAGAAACAAAAAGTTGTTTAAATTTTGATGTTACCGTAAATTAAAAAAGGATTCGAATTCGAATCCGGATACATATGAGTTTTAAATTTCTCGAACCCAAATCCGGGACCTCCAAATCCATCTGATTTTTGGATTTTCTCGAATTTGAATCCGAATCGAATTCGAATCCAGATGATTTCCCTTTTCTCGAATATGAATCCAAGTTCTAATCCTTGAAAAAACCTAATCCGGATTCTAGTCCTGATTAGGATATCACTAATATATATATATATATATATATATATATATATATATATATATATATATATATATATATATATATATATATATATATATATATATATATATATATATATATATATATATATATATTCAGATATCATTTTGAGAATGGTTCTTTCATTGGAAAAACTTTGTGGAGTTCCAGCTTTGGTTGTGTTATTAAACCATCCACTCATCAAGAAGGAAATATTTTCTTTGTCCAAAAGTCGTGAAGAATACTCGGAATGGCAGGATACTCTTTTTATAATAATATTTAAAATTTTAAAGGAATATAACCCAATGTTGGAGAGGAGGATTATTCCAAGACATTTGATTCCAGTAATTGCATTCGATATGCTGAGTTTTTCAGAGTGTCTACAAGAAAGATTTGACTTGTCATTAGCATTTTGTCAAAATGTTATTAAAAGTTCTATATTTTCACAGAGTGGATTGATTAATGAAGATAAAGCAACAAGGGAACTTCTGAAGGAACCAAGTTTTAGTACTTTTCTTAAATATAATATTGCTTGCGAATATTTTTTGCAAGATATTGTTCCAGGTTTGTGGCAAAGAATTACAAAACAATGAACCAAATTTTAAGGAGTGGCTTAAAGAGCATAATTCCGAAACTGTCCGATGGTAATGTGGTCTGAGTTATCTTGAGGAGATAAATTTCAAGACTTCACCAGCAACATCATAAAAGCTTATAACACGTCAAATTTAAGGAAAGAGTTTTCTCTTATGGATTAAAAAATAAAAACGTATCAGCAGTTAAGTTCAGCATCGATCCAAAAGTAGGATCTAGAAAAAAGTTAAAATCATCAATAAGAAAGCATGATCATGGACATTACTTGGAATTTGTAAATTCTGTTTTGAATAACCTTGAACATGACAAAACATCTGGTTCCTTTTTATATTTGAGAATGTTAGATGATCACAAAATTATGATGTATTTTATAAGTTTGATGAACAAAAGGGAATTGAGTAATTTTTTGTTAAGTTTTGATTTCTCTCATCATATACTTAGATGGTTTTTACTTTGGCCTCATCATTATCAATTTATGGATTTTGCAAACATAATCTTCGAGAATTTTGGTGTAGAGGAATTTTCTGACCTGACGAGTCAAATTAATATTTATGTGGATGACCAATATATATGTTGGTATTATAATTATCGCCTGTTATTAAGAGAATGTTGGTTTAAAATTCCAGCAGATCTAAAGGAACAGATAATAAACTCTGACACAGGAGAAATACAAGATTCTGATAATCGTTTATTATACTACGAAGGTATAATATCTTTGTTGTTCGTTATCCTTGTTACCACTGACTTTACAGCTGATGATTTGGACAATATTAGGCTAATTTTACAAAATTTGGAATTAGTTCATAGGAAAAAAATTATGGAGAATCAAGGAAATAATATTTGTCATTATATGATATTTTCTGAATGTAATTTTAGATTGGCTGATTTTTTCTTAAAGAGTTTAGATTTAGATCAAGAGATTGTAGAGACATTTAAAAAATATTTTGTATATCACTCATTCCATTCTATAATAAAGAAACAAAGCATGGATTTTGTTGAAGACATTTTTGAATGGGCTGATTGACGATTTTAAGAGCCAGTTTTTCCATCGCTTGATTCATTCTAGTAAAATAGAACATTTGTTCTTTAAATTGAGAGAAGAAACTCCATTTCCTTTTCTAAATGAAATTTTGAAATGGTTCCTGAAAACTGACGAAAAAATAAAAGAATGGGAAAAATATATTGAATACTCACCTCTCTTCAAATATGAAGAACCAGAATGGTTTGATCAACTTTTACACTACCATGGTTATTCGTACGAGGAAGCATCATCAGTTAAAACCGAATTACTATACAGAAGGTTGCCTGATATTGCAAGGATGTCTTTGGACCATTCAAATGTCGAAGAATTTTTAGACATGAATGTATTTTACTTATGTTCGTTTAAAAAAGAAAAGTTACAAGAATTTACTGACGACTTGCGCTCTTTTTATGAATTATCTATTGAAAGGAACATATGTTTATTATGTTTGAACAATACTCTAGTCTATAATAATGGAGGAGAAGCACAGCTACACTGTGAGTATCATGGAACAAATGGATTTGTTTCTGTCAATTATGTAGACAAAATTTGTTCTTCCTTTTTTAAACGAATTGATACATTACTTGAAAGACTCAAATAGAACTCAAATTCTTTAATTTTATATGTTGAATGAAATAAATATAAATTTCTGTACACTATGTTTATTCATTTTGCCTCCGAATTTGAGAATATACATTTTACAAACTTATTTAAATTAAATTTTGGTCTTTGATTGTAAAATTCAATCTTGTTGCAAAAGAAAATTACAAAATTTTTTATGAAAATGTTTATTAAAATTTAGTCAATCCCTAATACACAATGTTTACTCTCAATTTTATCAGAAAGTTAGGTTTACATAAATGATAAATTTTATAACGAAGAATGTAATAAGACTAAAAAGTTCAAGATAAAATCCCAGCATATCTAAAAACAAATTTTTAAATGAAGAGTTTTTATCACCCAAAATAGAAAAAAAATGCAAAACTGACCATTTTAAAAACTATCGATATCATTACAAATTTATGGAAAAGGTTCTCAATCAAAATTGAGGCGTCAATTCTTGACTAAGTTAATATTTTACAAGTCAAAAAATGATTTCTAATAGACGAATATTCTTTTATTAACAATTCAATGCCACTTCTATGAGTCACATCCCTGTCATCGTCAAAAGGAATCCTAAAAATACACTCTTGCAACCATTGTTGTAAAAAATCGACTTACAGTCACAGTCCATGTCAATAAAGGCAAGTGCTAATTCCTCGCTTCTTCTGAATAATAACAAGAGTCAAAACACATGTTAAATG
>SEYY01004013.1:2500-5000 GCA_009176605.1 Armadillidium nasatum
AAGAATGAATAAAATTGTTATAGTTTTTTTTTTTTTTAAATTCTTTCCGTGTTTAATATCTACCAACTTTTTTTTGAGAAATGAAAAATAAGAGAAAGAAAATTAAATTCTTGATGTCATTTTACATAAAAAATGAAAATACTTAACTTTGAGATTAAAATAGACTTATTTAAGAATAGAAGTATGCTCAGATTTTTACACCAATTTCAGGTCAAACACACACACAACACACATATATATATATACTTATATATCCGCTGGTAGGCAAGGGCCACTGGCTCTCCGATTTCCACCAGAGTTGGAAAAATATCATAAATCTGGTCGTAACTGGCCGACATATTTCGATAAACGGCTTTGAAAAATATGAGTCAAAGGAAGTTGGGAAAAAAGATAAAGGGAGTGGGTTCCACACTTCACAAGAACAGTACATATAAATAAGACTGAGCATAGCGGTTAAGTCTGAGGTCGGAGAGTTGGAGAGAGAAAGGATGAGACTGTGTGGAAAGTCGTGTCGCATGACCCTTTATCAATGTAGGAAGACAAAGTATTATAAAGTCAAGAGTTCAGAAGATCAGTGTCCGTTATAATAGCGATAGTATAAGGAGAGTGATGCAACAATTCGACTGGAAGAAAGAGATTGGAAAGGGTCAGTAAGAGAAAAAGAGTTTATAAGACGAAAAGCCGTAGACACCAACTTTTCGAGAAAAGCAGTATGTGTGGAAGCACCCCAAATATGTGAGGCGTACTCCATACTGGGATGAATAGCACCCCTATAAAGAGCAAGCTACAGAAGTGCCGTTAAAAAATCACGAAGACACCTCAGAACACACATCCTCTTTGAAGCTTGTTTAGAAAGAGAAATAATGTGACCTTTCCAAAAAAAAATTCACGAGAAAAAGAAACTCCGAGAATATTGAGGACAGATGAAGGATTGAGGCGAGTGTTTTGGAAGAATGATGTCATAGTTGTGCGGAAGATCGTGTCGAATAGAAAGATGGAAGAATTGAGTTTTGGTAGCTTTTAAAACGACCATGTTTTCTCTGTCCTAATATGAAATTCAAGAGAGATTAGAGGTCAGTTTTTCCAAGGTCACCCATCTTGTGGCAATTAACTACTGTTTGGATGGGCAACTTTCAAAGTAAAGGAGTAATAAAGGATGGAAACGTCAGCATAGGTGTGAATGCGTGATGAAGTAATAGAGAGAAGGTCGTTAATGAAAAGAAGAAAAAGAGTTGTTAGAGGAATGAGAGGGGTCCCTTTTCTTCGATACAGGCTAAATGAGTGCACGTTTCCATCAAGAACGGAATTCCGAAGTAGAGAGACAAGGACGAAACGTTTTACCGAGGCAGGTTGCAAGCTAAGACTCACAAGTTTTGAGAATCGCAAGAGGAATATCAACACAACCATACGCCTTCTTAGAATTAAGTTCAGAGAAAGCAGAAATTACATCTTTAGAATTAATTACAATATTAGGCAGAAATGATTTGGAGGGGGTTGGAGAAGAAGTAATATCTCCGGAATCGTCTAATGTAAAGTTTTAGGAAAAAGTTTGACTGAAGAGTTCAGCTTTAGTGGAAGGTAAAACGACATTTGTGCCATAAAAAGATACTAAAGGAGGGAAAGAGGAAGAGTCAAAATCAGATTTGATATTTTTTTGTAAAATGCCAGAAAGGGCGAGAGAAAGAGGAACCAGAAAGATTATTACATTTACGAAGGAGAAACAACTTTGAAACGAATGAAACTAAAGCTTTGATTTCTAAACTTTCCTCTTTCGGAATATTTCTGTGTATTCTTTTCTGTAATTTCCTTTCCTGTCATTCTACAGCTACAGTTCATCCTTTAAATCTATCAATAATGACGTTACTCAAGGTTCTGATCTATCCCCAACACTTTTTCTAGTTTTCATTAATGACCTTTTCTCTATTTTCATTAATAACCCTCTCTCCGATCTTTGTCGTATTTCAAATTGGGGCAGAGAAAGCATGGTCCCTTTCAATGCCTCAAAAACTCAGTTCCTCCATCTATATCATTTTCTTCGAAAATATACAACACAAACCTTCATCTGTTCTTAATATTCTAGGTATTTTCTTTTTTCGTGATCTTTCTTAGAATGATCACATTACTTCTTTTCTAAACAAGTTTCTAAGAGGTTGGTTGTTCTGAGGCATCTTCGTAATTTCTTCTCGTCACCCCAGTTGCTTGCTCATTATAGGGGTGTTGTTCGCCCCTGTATAGAGTACGCCTCACATATATGAGGTAGTTCCACTCATACAGCTCTCCTTGACGAAGTGGAGTCTAGGACATTTTGTCTTATCAACTCTTACGTTCTCACAAATTTTCTCAATAATGTAGCTATTTCAAAGGACACTGCTCTTCTGAACTCTTCTGTCGCATTGAGAAAGGCTTGTGCAACACGCCTTTCTAATTAGTCTCTTCCTTTATCTGTTCAACTCCCTGACCCCATAATTAACCACTGTGCTCAGTCTTATATGTGGTCTAC
>SEYY01004013.1:10000-17500 GCA_009176605.1 Armadillidium nasatum
ATTTTATATATTATATATATATATATATTATATATATATATATATATATATATATATATATATATATATATATATATATATATATATATATATATATATATATATATATATATATATATATATATATATATGTGATGCATCCGCATCCTCATCGCATCCGCATTTTCGAAAATCAAATATCCGCATCCGCATCCGCACTTTCGGAAATTCAACATCGCATCCGCACTTTCAAAAATTCAACATCCGCATCCGCAATTCCGAAATCCGCATCCGCATCCGCAATTAGAAAATATGACATCCGATCCATCACTATATATATATATATATATATATATATATATATATATATATATATATATATATATATATATATATATATATATATATATATATTATATATATATATATATATATAGCGAATTGTAGATCAAGAGTGAGGGTGAAAGAGAGAACTATCGGATTGGTTTAGCATAGGAGTGGGATTGAGACAGGGGTTTGTAATATCTCCATGTTATTTAATCTATTGATGAATGGTTTACTTAGAAAAAGGAGAGAGAAGGGAAGAGTATTACGTTGAGAAATATGGAGGGTGAATGTGAAGTGAATGTTTTACTTTTTGCAGATGATGCGGCATGTGTTGGTGGCAGAATCTGGAGAAAAGATGAGAATACTTGTGAGAGAGTTTGAAGGGAAATGTGCAAACAAGAGATTGAAATTCAATCCAGCGAAGAATAAAGTTATGAGGATTGGAGGTGGGGATGAGGAAATGTGGAGGGAGGAATTGGTTTGTAGAAGTGTGAGAATGGAAACTTGAGGAGGTGAATGAATTCAAATATCTAGTAATGTTGGGTGGAAGGTAAGGGTGGGACGGAAAAAGGAATAAAGAACAGAGTGGTAGAAGGAATGAAAGTATTGGGGGGCCTAAGAAAAGTATGGAAGAAAGGAAAAAATTTCGAAAGAAATAAAGATAAGAATGTTTGAATGTATGTGTTCACCTTCTGTATTGTATGTGTGTGAAACATAGACGATAAGTGCTCGGTCGAGAAAAAGTTTCAATATCTTTGAGATGAAAGATTTGAGAGCGATATATAAATTGAGAAGGATTGATAGGATTAGAAATGAAAGAATAAGGGAGATGTGTAAATGTAAATGAAGGGTGTAATTGAGAGAGGAGGATGTGCTAAAATGGTTTGGACATATGTGAAGAATGAAAGAGAACAGAATGGTTGGCAAGGTACGTAGATCCGATGTAGATAGGGGAAGGGTAGGGGAGGGAAGGCCGAAGTGGAGATGGATGGATGGAGTGAGAGTGATTTTGATGGAAGGAATTTGAGTTTAGACGAGGTAGAAGATTTGTGAGACAGAGATGGAGGAGGGTGGTGAAAGCGTTGAAAGGTAAGAATAGTTATGTTTGTAAGGGAATTGTGGCGGGCACCACCTCACGAAAGTGGGAAAGGTGATAGTGATATATATATATATATATATATATATATATATATATATATATATATATATATATATATATATATATATATATATATATATATATATATATATATATATATATATATATATATATATATAATATAAATCCCGCATCCGCATCCGAACTTTTTCGAAAATTCAACATCCGCATCCGCATCCGCACTTTCGAAAATTCAACATCCGCATCCGCATCCGCACTTCTTTAAAATTCAACATCCGCATCCGCACTTCTCCAAAATTCAACATCCGCATCCGCATCCGCAAATTGGAAAATATGACATCCGATCCATCACTAATATATATATATATATATATATATATATATATATATATATATATATATAATATATATATATATATATATATATATATATATATTATATATATATATATATATATATATATGTTGTTGTCTCAATATAATATATTGTATTGATGACAACAACAGGGTGGGTAAGAAGTGACAGGAACCAGGAAGGAGTGAAATGAATAAACCGTAAGAGAGAGCTCTTGATTAAAATCTATACTGTTATGGTCTGAGGGAAGGAGAGAGTGTTCAACATATGTTATAACCAAATTTCAGACGAGGGGCGAGTTATTTAGTTATTTTAATCAATAAAAAAAATATATATTTTAAAGATAACTAATTGAGGAGTGAATATTTATTTCATTCATATATATATATATATTATATATAATATATATAGATATATATATATATATTATATATATATATATATATATATATATATATACTATTTTATTATTATGATTTTTTTTTAATAAAACACATCTCACGGGCATTGCCCTATTCGAGGAGAGGAACTTTTCAATATATCCAACTATAACTTGTTTCCTAGTTTCTGTCTAAGGGTGAGTTTGTGCCTATGTAAACACCAACACTCATAACACTTTTGTAATCTTGAATCTCTAACTGGTGTTCTGTAGCTTAAAATCTTTCCTCCTACACTACGAATAATCTTGTGTTTCTGCACTGGTTCTCCTAATAAAAAGATTTTTCTACCTTTTTTTGAATACCTAACCACTTCTCACGAGACTGTTACATCTTCACATCCAAATACTGAGGTCCTTCTATTTAGGGGATTTCAATGTACACAAACTGAATGGTTGGTTCCTCTCATACTGATCCAGGAGGGGAGGAGGCCGAATCCTTCAGCATTCTCAACGATCTGGAGCAACTGATTAAAGAACCAACACACATTCCAGATCGTCCCAACCAATTCTTAACACTCATTGACTTTTTTTCACTACTAGCCCTCTCTCTAAAATACGCTGTCTTCGCACTATTGGTAAATCTGACCACAACCTAATTTCTCTT
Source organism: Armadillidium nasatum (assembly GCA_009176605.1). Classification (NCBI taxonomy): domain Eukaryota; kingdom Metazoa; phylum Arthropoda; class Malacostraca; order Isopoda; family Armadillidiidae; genus Armadillidium; species Armadillidium nasatum. Next base: position 12,825 of record SEYY01004013.1, read on the forward strand.
AACTTTCAAGCTTTTCTCTCCAACTCTCCCTGCCCTAAGCGTATCTTCTGGCACTTTGATCGGCTGACTGGGGGCTTTGCGTTGCTTCTATTAACTATCCTGGAGGACTGTTTTCTCTGAAGACGCGTCAGTCTCCCGATGATAAGGTGGGGGCTGCAATCGTTGATGGGATGAGCAGGTTTATTCCTTCTTCAACTAAATCTTTCTCTCCTCAGAATCCATGGTTCGACCGCGATTGCTCTCTTGCCATTCAGGCTAGAGACATCGCGTATCGAGAGTGGAAAAACTCTCCTTCTCCTATCACACTTGCTAATTTTATTCTGCTCGAATCGTTGCAGGGATAATCTTCGACGAGCAAAGGACTTTCACAAAACGAAGGTGCTGAGCTTTCTAAACTTCTCCTACTGATAAATCTTTCTGCCACTTGCCAAAAACATCTCTAACAACTTCTGTAAATCTTAATTTCCTCCTCTTATTCGCTCTGATGGTCTGTGCAACACTCCTACTGAAAGGGCTAATCTCTTCGGCCACTCCTTTCTCCTCTAATTCAACCCTGGAGACTCCGGCAATGCTCCTCCTACTTCTTCTCCTCTCAGAGGTCCCATGCCTTTACCTGTGATTACTTTTGATCAGATGCATGGGCTTCTGAAATCTATGAATGTTAGGAAGGCAAGCGGCAATGATGGCATTCCTCCCAGAGTTTTAAGGGAGTGTGCGTCTGAGCTAACTCCATCCATCGTTCAACTTTTCTCTCTTTGCCTTAATACTAGTACTTTTCCTCAGTGTTGGAAGCGCGCATTAGTCCAACCTAATCCGAAAAAAGGTAACCGCTCTGATCCTTCTAACTATCGCCCTATAGCTCTCACTTGTATTCTGTCTAAGATCTTTGAAACCCTTCTCAACTCTCACTTCTTAGAATCTGGAATCCATTCCCTTCTTTCTGATCATCAGTATTGCTTTCGACGCTCGAGGTCTACTGGTGATATACTTTCCTATCTTACAGATCTATGGTCCTTATGGTCCCTTAGGGACCATGGGGAGACTTGCGTGGTGGCGTTTGATATATCTAAGGCATTTGACAGGGTATGGCATGCGTCACTGCTTACCAAGCTCTTCCTCCTTCTCTTTGCTTGCTTATGTCTAGCTTTCTTTCTAATCGTTCCATTTCGGCTGTTGTTGATGGAGCGACTTCTTCTTCTTTTTCTGTCAATAGTGGTGTTCCTCAGGGTTCTGTCCTATCTCCTACTCTATTCTTACTTTTCATTAATGATCTTCTCAGCTGTTAATCTAACCCTATCCATTCTTATGCCGATGACTCAACCCTCCATTCTTCTACTCATTTCAAATCTGCTCCCTTTTTGCATCTAGAGTTGCCTCTCGTCTTCATCTTTCCGATTCCATTCTGCCAGATCTGGATAGAATTTCCCAGTGGGGTCGTCTCAACCTTGTGAAATTCAACTCTTTAAAAACTCAACTTCTAGAAATCTCTTCTCAAAGACACCTCCTAACTTTCCTATTTCTTTCGATGGTTCCCCCATCTCTCCTGTTGACAATATAAACATCCTTGGTCTTCACATAAAAAAAAATGTCTTGGAAACCTCATATCACAATGGTTGCTAGGGCAGCCTCAAAAAAGCTGGGAGTTCTGTTTAGACTGCGAGAATTTTTTTTTCCTCGCAGTTACTCCAATTATACAAGGCTCATCCGCCCTTGTATGGAGTACTGCTCTCATATTTGGGGTGGCTCAGGTTCACCCGTCTTTTGGATAAGGTTGAGTCAAAGGCTAAAGATATAAATTGTCCGCTCTTTCTAATTCACTTGACTCTTTATCTTTGCGGCGCGACGTTGGTGCCTTGTCTCTTTTCTATAGGTACTACAGCGGCAAATGCTCGAGGGAACTATCCACCCGTATACCTCCACCTTTACGTCGTCCTCGTAGCACAAGGGGTGCATTGTCTGCACATCAATTTTGCGTGGACATAGGCAACTCCAGGCTTGTCCGCTTTGGTGCCTCTTTCTTTCCTGCCACATCTGTTCTGTGGAACTCTCTTCCCATCTTCTGTATTTCCTGCTGAATTTAATCTCAATTTCTTTAAATTTGCGTTAGATGGGTCCTACAGGGGTCGTTTTTATCTTTAATTATTGTTATTGTTGTTATTATTATTTTCATTCTTCTCCTTTATTTTTATATTTCTGACACCCCCTCCTTGAATAGAGCTTTGCTCGTGAGTGGTGGTGATGTGTAAAAAAAAAAAAAAAGGTAGTTTATACCTAGGATCCCCAAGTGGGATCGATCCGGCACCCTCAAGTAAGTGAATCAATCACTCTATCGTTTGAGCCATGTGTAAAGTTTTATATTTTATATTGTACATTATACAGTTCCTATAAGAGAGAGTTGATTGATGAAGGATGGATGATATTTTGGCGCAGAAGTTCAAAATAGTTGGTAACGCTTTTGTTATTTAATGCATAAAAATACATTCTGCAGCCAAAATTACTCTGCAGGCCTGAGATATATGGTGTTTAATAATAATAATAATAATAATACTGATATATATATATATATATATATATATATATATATATATATATATATATATATATATATATATATATATATATATATATATATACACATAACCCGCATGATGCAGGGTGGAGTCGACTGCAAAAAAATTCCTGCAGTCGTACATGGGAAGACAAAAAAAAAAAAAAAAACTGGTTAAAAGGAATCCCAACCCCTAGAACCATGATCCAGCCTTGTCGCCCAATCCAAACTCGTGTTTTTAAATTTTATATTGTTAATGCTAATGTTGAATTTCCACTAAAGACGAAAGTATGTTGACTGAGAGTTTAGTTGCTCCTCCAAAAAATTTTGAAAATAATTTAATTGCGATTTATTTAATTTTGTTTTTTGAAAGTATTTTTAAAAAATTTATATTTTAAAATAAATTTGGTATTATTTTAAAGTTCAGAAATAATTTACTTTTCACTACAATTCTTCAGCATTTTCTTAACAATCTTTCCAATTTTCAGAACAAATTGTGAAAGTTGCTGTCTTCTCTTCCCTTATCCTCTCTTTCCTCCTCTTCTTTTCTCTTCTCTTGACTTCTCTTCTTCTCTCTTCTATTCTATTCCATCTGATTCTTCTATATTTTCTTTCCCTCTGATTTAAGCACCTCCACTTATATATATATAGATATATATATATATAATATATATATATATAATATATATATATATATATATATATATATATATATATATAATATGCTATTACAGCTGCTATCAAACCAGCTCCTTCAGATAACGAGCTACTCGGTCCTCTCTTAACGCCCATTTTAGCGATCTCTTTGGGAGTTGCGATTGGGATTCTTTTCGTCATTTTGATCATTGTAAGTGTTCTGAAATTTAGAAAAAGTCAATCGAGGCAGAGAGAAGAAACGACTCAAGAGAAATCGACGCACGAATCTTCCGTTCATGAAAGTCAAAAAGCGCCTTCAACGCAGGTGTTGCTCCAGAGCGCTTCGATGTCGAGTGAGAACGACGAATTGAATCCAGATTTGATACCAAGAAAAGGTGATTTTTAGTTTTTTCATTTGAAATTATTGATATTTTAGAAATAAATTATTAATTTATATACATATGTAGCTATCTGTTTTCCCATCTATATATGTTATATATCTATTTATATTTATAATGTGTAATATATATATATATATATATATATATATATTATAATATATATATATTATATTATTATATATATATATATATTTGATACAGTTCCTAAACATAACCTCATACAAAAAATACTGCATTCACCTGTACCCAACAATTATTAAAAATGGATTTCCAACTTCTTCTCCGATAGTACAGCTCAAGTCTCCAACAAAAACCATCTTTCAAAAACAGTAAAACTAAGAAATGGTGTCCCACAGGGAGCCATCATATCCCCTGTATTATTTAACCTGTACACAGCAGACCTTCCCACCCCACAAACACCTGATATAAAACCAATAACATATGCCGACGACATATCCACTACGATACAAAACCCTTCCATACCCACAGCCACCACACTCACTCAATCATACATCCAACATAACCAACACATATTCAACACTGCAAACAGGAAATTAAACATAATTCGAACACTGTCTCATAACAATTTCAATAATGAACTAACCACCTTCACCATAGCATTTAAACAATTCATCAGACCAGCACTTAATTACGCATCTCCAGCCTGGTCCCCTGCCACCACACCCTCAAACACAGAGAAATTACCAAAAAAACAAAATACCGCTCTTCGAATCATCACTGGTTGCACTAGAACCACTCCAATTCAGCATTTAAACGAAGAAACAAGAATACTCCAGATCGGTGTTCACCTAGACATGATAGGAACCCAATTCTACATAAACACAATATACTTTACCCTACAAGACCAACCAAGACACCGTCTAAAATTTCCTCCATCATCCCCTGCCCTATACCACAGTAACGTATTCAAAACTATTCCACCTACTGCAAACAACACACCACTAATCAAACACATACACACCATCATGACACTAAATTATCTCAACACCCACCAACCAAATCATCTTCTCAACGAACAACCCCCCGACATAGCAAATACTCAAAACACATTACCATCTGCAAAACCCAAA
>SEYY01004013.1:20000-27500 GCA_009176605.1 Armadillidium nasatum
AATAAGCAATTTGTTCCATTCTTTAACTCCCTCGGTTTTGACGTTTTAGAGCAGGCGATTCTTATCAGTTCATTTTTTTTTTTTTTTTTTTTTTGAAAGGTTAAAGGGTTTCATAAACACCACAAAACAGTGCTGATACTAGTATCAGTTCTTCATAGAAGAAATATCATTAATTATTTTCTTAAAAGTACTCACTGAAGAACTCATAATGAGTTGTCCCATCTATTACCCATCTCTGACTGTTGTTTGAAAGAATATTTTCTTTTTCACGAAAAGTCTTGAAAAGCTGAAAGTTATCATTTTATGATGAAATTATTCACTACGTAATAGAGCATCCTTCTAGCTTACTACATTACGGACATCATTTTTTGATGCAAGACAAAAGTTTAGAATTTTCTGAATCACACACAATAATGTTCTATTAACCCATTTTTAGTACTAACAAAATTAAATTTGTGCATGCACAACGTCTTTTATCACTGATCAGCAGAAATAAGCCTTCATTAATAAATTTGACATGGAACAATTAATGCATTTCAAGAGCTGAAATCTGATGGTGGTACTAGAAAGCAAATACTTCAGCTCTAAGCATTTTCTTTGTTTGAAGCTTGCCTATTTCTGGTTACTTCGGACAATCTTTTCACCGTCTAAAGCAGCTTTTCCTTCTACGTTATAGGGCAAACTGTATGTTGCGCTGCCAATCTTTCAGTGATGGAGTAAACCTGAGCCCGAACGAATGGTCGTTTCTTTATCTCTAAAATTTTCCTTGGATATAAAAAATAATTATCGTTGGTTGTAATGATACAACTTCAAAGGCTGTATTATTTCGTTATTGATAGAACAATTACATTTTAATAAGTTTACAGGTTTCGTTGCAACTCATACAAAATGAACTGACAAATATATTAAAGATAACTTAAATAAACATTTTTATAATTATTATTATTATTATTATTATTATTATTATTATTATTATTATTATTATTATTATCATTATTACAAAAATAAACATTTGTATTTAAAATAGATGTACCATTATATATTCATTTTCATTAATACAATATTTAAAGGAAATTATTTTATATTCACTTTATTTTTATAAAGCTTTATTTTATTTTTATTAATTATTTTTTTACTTCTTTCTTTATTTATCTTTTTATTTATGTTTTATTTGAGAACTATATATATATATATATATATATATATATATATATATATATATATATATATATATATATATATATATATATATATATATATATATATATATATATATATATATATATATATATATATATATATATATATATATATATATATATATATATATATATATATATATATATATATATATATATATATATATATATATATATATATATATATATATATATATATATATATATCAAACTACGCAGAGCATTGCTCACAATTTTTCGAAGTGTAAAAAAAGTTAACACCTAGATATGATTTATGTATCCCTAAAGACTTTTAAAAATATCTTTACCATAAATGTAAAATATGTAACACAATGCTTATATATTTTTAATTTAAAGTATAAAATATCAAGTTTTTTATAAATTTCTGTCGAAATTAAATTATTTTATGTAAATAGGGTGTAGCATGAATTAATCTGGCCAGTACATATATGATTATAACTATTACCATATCTATTTATCTGCTTATATATATATATATATATATATATATATATATATATATATATATATATATATATATATATATATATATATATATATATATATATATATATATATAATTATTTCACCTCTGATAGCTATAGTCAAATGTTAGAGGCCTAATGAAATTTCTACCAGAGTTAGGGAGAAAATCGGAAATCTCGTCAAATTAAAGGCCAACATATCCTGATAAACAGTGTTTAAAGGTGTGCAAGTCATGGGAAAATAGGTGAAATTAATGTGTTAATGGAGGAGGTATGAAACGGGAAAGTTCAGAAGAGAAATGTCCTTTGTAATAGCGATAGTATAGAGAGATTGAATCAACAATTCGATTGGCAGAGAGAGAGAGAGAGAGAGAGAGAGAGAGAGAGAGAGAGAGAGAGAGAGAGAGAGAGAGAGAAGAGAATTAGTGAGAGCTAGAGAGTTTATATGAAGAAAAGAACGACTTTCCCTTTTCAAAAAGAGCTGTAAGTGTGAAACGACTCCAGTTGTTTGAGGCGTACTACATCCGGAGGCCAACAACACTTCTAAAAAGAGCAAGAAACTGGGTTGGAGTAAAGAAATTCTGAAGGAGTCTCAGAAACCCTACTTCAAGAACCTATCTTTCCAAGAAAGATCAGGAGTAGAAGAAACACCGAGAATATTAAGGAGAGATGAAGGTTTGAGTTGAAAACGATCATGTTTTCTCTGCCCCAATTAGAAATACAAAATAGAACAGAGGTCAGTGCTTCAATTCTTCCTTCCTTGTGTCTATTAACTGCTATTAGGAGGAGAGCCTTTCAAATTAAAAATGGTAATGCAGGGTGGAATCGTCGTTATATGAGTGGATAAAAGATGAAGTAATAAGGAGAACGTCATTAATGAAAAAGGAAAAGAGTGGAATAGGACAGATCCTTGAGGAACACCATTGTTAATAGATTTAAAGAATGAACGGTGGCAGTCTACAGCAACCGCTATAGAACGACCGGAAAGGAAATCTGAAAGAAAGCTACTGAGAGGAGGATAGATTCCGATAAAGGGAAGTTTGGAAATCAAAGCTTTGTACCAGATTTCTCGAAAGCTTCAATATGTCCTGCGCAACAGCAAAAGATTCACTGAAATTCAGAAGAGAGGACAAAGAGTCAGAGAGTACAGAAGGTAGAACACCAGTAGAGCGTTTCTTACGAAAAGCATGCTGGCTATCAGATATAAGATTAGAAGAATTGAAATGTTTTCGAATCTACGTGTTAAGAATAGATTCGAAAACTTTGAAAAGAACGGAGGTTAAAGAAATGAACAGTAGTTATAAAGCTAAGAGGTTTGCCTCTTCTTTGGCACAGGCTGAATGTGCGAATATTTTTAGCAAGAATGGAAGGTTGAAGTAGAAAGACATAGACGGCAAATTGCAAGCTAGGAAGCATAAGTTTTGAGGACCACAGGAGGGATACAATCAGGACCGTACGCCTTTTTAGTGTTCAGCTCGGCTTGAGCAGAAATGAAGTCTTTAGGAGAAATTACAATTTAAGGCATAAATAAATTGCAGTGGGGTTGAAGGAGTAGAAACAGCTCCCGAATCTTATATGGTTTAACTGGTAGTAAAAGTTTGAGCGAAGAGTTCAGCTTTAGAGGAAGACAAAACGACAGTTGTACCGTCAGAAGATAGTAGATGAGGGAAAGAGCAAGAAGCAAAGTTATTGTTGACATTGTTCGCAAAATGCCAGAAAGGGTGTGAGGAAGAAAAACCATAAAGATTGTTTAAGTGAGGAGAAATTATTTTTTTTCTGTTTCGGAGATCAGATTCTGCACAATTCTGGGATAAAATATCAATTACATGAGTTTCTAGAATTTGAAGGTGACGGTAATCCATGTGGCGTAGAGCACAAGAACAAGCAGAGTTAAGCCAAGGTGTGTTAGATTCGTAGTAAGGAAAGAATATGGAATGTGCGCATCCATACTAGAGAGAGTCATCTCGGTCATGCGCTTCGCACATTCCGAGGAACCCCTCCCATGGAAAGAGTAATCATTTCATTGGAAGTCAAAAAAAAAAAAAAATATAACCGTAAGTCAGACCAGTTAGTGGCAAGAAAATTCAAAAAACGTCTCCTCACAGGAGGAGGGCACTATTCTTACAAAAGTCTTGAAGAGACAGAACAGGATACATATAAGGAGGTAATCGGATGAACTCAGAGGAGGAAGAGTTTAACAATATAGGGAGAAGGATAAGAAGTTAGGGAAAGATCAAGTATTTTTGATTCATCACCAAGACGGTCATTCATACGAGTAATGAGATGCACCAACTGCTCAAGACTGTTCTGGATAGAAGAAAAATGCGTGAGTTCACCAGCTGGATCATGTGAACTAAATAAAAGGCGCTGGCGGTGGTGAACATTGAAATTAAATCACCTAAAATAATTATTTCAGAGAAAGGAGAAGAAAGATTGCATTCTATTTTGAAGTTCAGGTAGCCGAAGAATTTTTTTTAGTCTGTAGATTCAGGCAGAACAAATGAATACAGGGCTAGAGAAATAAAAGCCACTAGAAATAAAATAAATTGAAATGAAAGTCTATATATATATATATATATATATATATATATATATATATATATATATATATATATATATATATATATATATATATATATATATATATATATATATATATATATATATATATATATATATATATACTGTAAAGTAAAGAATTCAGAAGACTCCAAATTAGAGAGACGCACATATGCTTAACATCCGCCTTTGGTTAAAAATTGAGGATAGAGATAGTACCTGGAAACATAGTAGGGCTTGCTCTCAGAGCACAAAAACACTTGAGTTTCAGCTAAGAATAAGAGACGAGGTCTAAAAGAAGAGAGGTGGTGTTCAATAAAGTGTAAATTAAAAAGAGACTGCGAATGTTGCAGAAATTAACGAAAATAAGACCGAGAACCAGGACAAGCCAGCATCAAGGTCTTGGTAGCACCAATCTCATCACCGGAGGCCACCTGTCTCATTCCATCATCACATGCGTCGCCCTCGTAGCACAGGGAGTTTCAGGCTTTTGCATGAATTTTGTGTGAACAAAGTAAACCCCAGGGTTGCTTGTTGTGATGTCTCCTTCTTTCCAGCCCCTATTGTCCCGAGGAACTTTATGCCATCATCTGTTTTTCCTTCTGCATTTTAATCTTATATTTTTAAAAGCTTTCTTTTGCGCTCACCTGAAATATTTGCGTTAGTCTCACACATATGTGGTTATCCTTTTATTTTACATTTGCCCATTACAAGGAAAGGGCTCATCCCGTGAGCGGTTTTCACCTATATATAATATATATATATATATATATATATATATATATATATATATATATATATATATATATATATATATATATATATATATATATATATATATATATATATATATATATATATATATATATATATATATATATATATATATATATATATATATATAAAGGTGCAGAAAGGAGATCAACATATGCATTAATAAGGAAAATAAGAGAAGGAAGAGGAAAAAACTATGTTATATTAACCATTCCTAATGATTATATTACCAATTAATAATAATTAATAATAATAATAATGTGATGATGATGCAGATGATACTAAATTAAGGATACTACTAATAATAATAATCATCATCATCTCACCTTCCGGATTATTGTTTGGTTGTAAGGCCTATGCCCTACGCTTTCAAGCATTCCTTATACAGGATTATTTTATATATATATATATATATATATATATATATATATATATATATATATATATATATATATATATATATATATATATATATATATATATATATATATATATATTATATATATATAATGTTATTATGTACGTTTTATTTTTTATTTACCTATTTGTTATTTCTTTTTTATTAATTTCATTTTTTGTTATTTAATTTAATTCATCATTTATTTTCCTCTGTTTTCAGTAATTACTGTTATTTGGTTTTAATTATTGCTTTTTTTTTATTACCTTTTTATTTTAGTATTTATTTAGTTGCATGTAAAACAGAACCAATTTTATTTAAAATAAAAAAAAAGCCTTTTTAATATTCTGTTATCCACCATATAATTATTTATTATGTAAAGTCATCCATCGTAATAAACGTAACGTGAACAACACCTTTGCTCTATGAAATTTATGCATGATTATTTCCAATGATTTTTAATACATACACTAATGCACAAAAAATTTTTTTTTTTGAAATACTGATGAGGGATTTTAAATCTTCTACTCTAACTGACAAATTTTAACACGCTAATACAAAAAATTTTTTTTTTTTTTTTTTTTTTTTTTTTTTTTTTTTTTTTTTTTTTTTTTTGAAATTCTGATGAGGGTTTTCGGATCTTCTGCTCTCATTGACATCAGATAAATCTGCTCTTCTAAATTTTTAATTATTGAGGTTCAATCTATATATATGTGATAAGGGACAGAAAGTTATATTTTCATATCTTTCCCACCCCTTTTCTGCTTATGACTTGAAGTGACTGCTGGAACTCATTTCTTTCAGATACTTAAACACTGTTACAGAGTATTGTCGGAACTTCATTTTGATAATTGTTTGGAGTTTTTCATTTTTTGGTTCTTTTTCTTGTTTGAATCTGTTCTTTTTTTAAACTATATATATATATATTATATATATATATATATATATATATATATATATATATATATATATATATATATATATATATATATATATATATATATATATATTATATATATATATATATATCGAATGATTTCCTTTTGTATCGCCGTGGCCTAGTGGATAACGCATAAGACTACCATCTTAAAGGTCGCTGGTTCGAATCCAATAGCAGACATTAATTTTCTATATAGAAATAGTCTGTGAGAGTTTTAGCAGACTAAAAAAACTCTATTAAATATATATATATATATATATATATATATATATATATATATATATATATATATATATATATATATATATATATATATATATATATATATATATATATATATATATATATATATATATATATAATATATATATATATATATATATATATATATATATATATATATATATATATATATATATATATATATATATATATATATATATATATATATATATATATATATATATATATATATATATATATATATATATATATATATATATATATATATATATATATATATATATATATATATATATATAATATATATATATATATATATATATATATATATATATATATATATATATATATATATATATATATATATATATATATATATATATATATATATATATATAATATTGTACAGAAGATACTTCATTATGGAAAGACCCTGTAAATGTGACTGCAATCATATCACCTTCAAAGTATGGCTCATCTCAAAAGGGAATCCCTGGTCCCTTGGTAAGTGATATACACTGCATATATATATATATATTATATATATATATATATATATATATATATATATATATATATATATATATATATATATATATATATATATATATATATATATATATATATATATATATATATATATGTCAAATTTCTGCAATTGACTCCACCCTGCATCATGCGGGAAATGGTGTTGTATTGTGTAAAAAAAAAAAAAAAAATTATATATATATATATATATATATATATATATATATATATATTATATATATATATATATATATATATATATATATATATATATATATATATATATATATATATATATATATATAATTGATTCACAACAAATCTTTTTTTTATAATAAAAACGTACATTGAAATCCAAACATTAATATTTCTCAT